>CAUYON010007163.1:0-11046 GCA_963573935.1 Arctocebus calabarensis
TTTAAATTATAAACATATATGGGAATTCTGCTTTCTTTCCAGTCCATAATATAGTTCTTTCTTTTTTTTTTTTTTTTAGACAGAGCCTCAAGCTGTCACCCTGGATAGAGTGCTGTGGCATCACAACTCACAGCAACCTCCGATTCCTGGGCTCAAGCAAGTCTCTTGTCTCTGCCTCCCAAGTATCTGGGACCACAGGTGCCCACCACAGTGCCTGGCCATTTTTTGGTTGCAGCTGTCATTGTTGTTTGGTGGGCCCAGGCTGGATTCAAACCCACCACCTTGGGTGTACGTGGCTGGCGCCTAAGCCCGCTGAGCCACAGGCACCAAGCCAATACTTCGTTTTATATAGAATCAGAAAAAGCCTCAAATAGCCAAAACATTACTCAGAAATAAAAATAAAGCAGGAGAAATCATGCTACCAGACCTGAGACTCTACTATAAATCGATAGTGATCAAAATAGCACGGTACTGGCACAAAAACAGAGAGGTAGATATATGGAAGAGAATAGAGAACCAAGAGATGAACCCAGCTACTTACCATTATTTGATCTCTGACTATCCAATTAAAATCATTCAATTGGGGAAAAGACTCCCTATTTAACAAATGGTGCTGGGTGAACTGGCTGGCGACTTGTAGAAGACTGAAACTGGATCCACACCTTTCACCATTAACTAAGATAGATTCTCACTGAATTGAAGAGTTAAACTTAAGACATGATACTATAAAAATACTCGAAGAAAGTGCAGGGAAACTCTTGAAGGAATCAGCTGGGTGAATATTTTATGAGGAGGACTCCCCTGGCAATTAAAGCAGTATCAAAAATATACTACTAGGACCTGATGAAACTAAAAAGTTTCTACACATCCAAGAACACTGTAAGTATAGCATGCAGACAGCCCTCAGAATGGGAGAAAATATTTGTAGGTTATGCCTCCAACAAAGGTTTAATAACCAGAATCCACAGAGAACTCAAACGTATTAGCAAGAAAAGAACAAGTAATTCCATCTCAGGGTGGGCAAAAGACTTGAAGAGAAACTTCTCCAAAGAAGACAGGCGCATGGCCTACAGATACATGAGAAAATGCTCATCATCCTTAATCATCAGAGAATTGCAAATCAAAACTACCTTGAGATACCATCTAACTTCAGTAAGATTAGCCCATATAACAAAATCCCAAAACCAGAGATGTTAGCGTGGATGTGGAGAAAAGGGAACATTTCTACATTGCTGGTGGCAATGCAAATTAATACATTTCTTTTGGAAGGATGTTTGGAGAATACTTTGAGATCTAAAAATGGAACTGCCATTGATCCTATAATTCCTTTACTAGGTATATACCCAGAATACCAAAAACCACACAATAACAAAGATATCTGTACCAGAATGTTTATTGCAGCCCAAATCATAATTGCTAAGTCATGGAAGAAGCCCAAGTGCCCATCGATCCATGAATGGATTAATAAATTGTGGTACATGTATACCGTGGAATATTATGCAGCTTAAAGATAGATGGAGACTTTACCTCTTTCATGTTTACATGGATGGAGCTAGAACATATTCTTCTTAGCAGCGTATCTCAAGAATGGAAGAAAAAGTATCCAATGTACTCGACCCTACAATGAACTTAATTTATAGCTTTCATATGAAGGCTATAATCCAATTGTAGCACAAGAATATGGGGAAGGGGGCACAGGAGGGAAGGGAAGGGGGGAGGATGGGTGGAAGGAGGGTAATTGGTGGGATTACACCTACAGTGCATCTTAGAAGGGTACAGATGAAACTTACTAAATGCAGAATATAAATGTCTTCATACAATAACTAAGAAAATGCCATGAAGGCTATGTTAGTTTGATGAAAATATTTCAGATTGTATATGATGCCAACACATTGTACCCCATGATTGCACTAATGTACACAGCTATAATTTAATAAAAAAAAAAAACAAAATTGTAAATATCAGGTTGGGGAGGAGGTTGAGAAACTATTCTAATTAAAGGAGACTTAAAGAACATTTAAAAAAAGAAGAAGAAAGGGAAGAAATATAGTAGAACCTCCATTGTTAACAACTTCCTGAAGTTGACCTAATTTTCATAGATCAGACATGTACCACATATATGTATCATTACAGTAGGTCTTGTTCCTTATGTTACCCACCTCCATATGTTGACCAGTTTGTTATAGTCCTTTGGGTGATCAACTTACAGAGATTCATCCTGTTAGTTATCCAACAAGGTATTATTATTCAGAATATACATGAAACTGAAGCATCCCAACAGCAAAAGAACAAAAAAAATTAAAAATTTGATAGATGATCTGAATAGACATTTCTCAAAAGAAGACATACAAATGGTCAACAAATGTATAAAAAATTGCCCAACATCACTAATCATCAGGGAAATGCAAGACAAAAACACAGTGAGACATCATTATGGCACAGTGAGGATGGTTATTATCAAAAAGACAAAAAAAAAAAGCAAATGCTGGGAAGCATGTGGAGAAAAGGAAACTCTTGTACACTGTAAATGGGAGTGCAAACTAATACAGCCAGTTTGGAGAATAGTATAGAGGTCCTTCAAAAAACTCCAAACAGAACTTACTATCTGATGTAGCAGTCCCACTCCTGGAAATTTATTCAAAGAAATGGGTATTACTATATTGAAGAGACACCTGCACAGCCATTTTATAGCAGCTTTATGCACAATAGCCAAGATACGGAATCAACCCAGGTGTCTGACAATAGATGAATGGATAAAGAAAATACGGTATATATACACCATGGAATACTAATCAGCCATAAAAAAAAAAAAATGAAATCCTGTCCTTCATGGCACTGTAGATGGAACTGCTGGAGGATGTTATGTTAAATGAAATAATTCAGGAACAGAAAGTTTAACATTGCATGTTCTTATTCATATGTGGAAACTAAAAATCATTGCTCTCATAGAAGTAAAAAGTAGAACAAAGGATACTAGAGAATAGGAAGGTATGTGGAAGGTATGTAGAAGGGAGAGATAGGGAGATAGTTGTTAAAAGAGGCAAAATTATAGCTTAACTTAATAGGAGGAATGTGTCTAATGTTCCATACCACTGTAGGATTTCTATAGTTAATAATAATACATACATTGTATACTCTCAAATCAACAGAAGGAAGATTTTGAATGTTCCCAACACACAAAAAAAGATAAATATTTGAAGTGATAGATATGTTGATTACCATGATCTGATCACGCTACATTACATGTATCAAAAACATTACTATATATCTCATGAATATGTGCAATTATTATTTGTCAATTAAAAAAATAAAGTTAAAACTGTAAATCTCAATAAAGCACTAAAATATAAATAGTAAGGCAGAATTAGTAAATTCAGTCTAACTCATACATTTGCAGTTTTTTTGGACATTGTTTCCATTCTTTATGGGAAAGTAAATAAGCAGGAATTATTTCTGATAGAGGCAGAAAAGAATAGTAATTTGGAATTTGGACTCTGAAGTCAGATACTATAGGATTTTTTTTTTCAAATTTTTGTAGAGATGGAGTCTCACTACATTTCCCAGTCTAGTCTTGAACTTTTGACCTCAAGTAATGCTCCCACCTCAACCTTTCCTAATACTGGGATTATGGGCATAAACCACCACTCCTAGCCAATATACTACTTTTAACCTTGCCATTTACTGTGTCTTCATTGAATGACTTCCTAATATGCTTGGGCTTCAGTTTCCTCATCAAATAGGAAAGAAACTAATAGTATATCCCCTCCACACTTTTATTATAACTTAAGGAATTAATATGTATAAAACACTTAAAATAGTGCTGGTTTTATAGAACATGCTATATGCGAGATAGCTTTTGTTAGTTGATTTCAAGTGACGCATTGATGTGATTCTATCCCTCTAAAATGTAAAGTTTTCCTTAGGGACTAACCAGCCTTTATCACTGTATAGCCATTTACTCATTCATTAAAAAATCAAACTTAAGCTTGGCGCCCATAGCTCAGTGAGTAGGATTTCAACCACATACCCTGAAGCTGGTGGCTTCAAGCCCAGCCTGGTCCTGTTAAACAACAATGATAACTGCAAACAAAAAATAGTCAGGCATTGTGGTGGGTGCCTGTAGTCCCAGCTACTCAGGAGGTTGAGGCAAAAGAATCGTTAAGCCCAAGAGTTTGAGGTTGCTGTGAGCTGTGATGCCATGGCACTCTACCAAGGGCGACATAGTGAGACTCTGTCTCAAAAAAACAAAAAAATCAAACTTAAAAGGCTACATGTTGTATGATCCCACTTATATATAATATTCTCCAAATGATGGCCACGTGCTATAGCTCATGCCCGTAACAGCACTCTGGAAGCCATGGCTGGAATATTGCTTGAGCTCAGGAGTTCAAGACCAGCCTGAGCAAGAGCAAGACCCACTCTCTACTAAAACAGAAAAATTAGCTGGGTGCCATGGCAGGTTCCTATAGTCTAAGCTACTTGGGAGGGTGAGGCAAGAGTTGAACCCAGGAATTTGAGGTTGTTGGTGCACAGAGCTGAAACTAGGTGCACTCTAACAACAGAGTGAGACTGTGTCTCAAAAATAGACAAACAAAAATATTCTCCAAACGATGACATAAATTGGTTGGCAGATGTTACAGACTTGGCAGGGGAGAATATAAAGAGGTAGCACAAGGGAAGGAATTTCTTTGTCATGACAAAACAGTTCTATATCTTGATTATCATTCTGCTAACACAAATCTATACAAGTGATAAAATTGCATAGAGCTATTTCCAAACACATGCATGTTCTTTTGCACACATATCTCGTGCGTGCATATAAAAACTGGTGAAATCTACACACCAGTTTTTCTATGTTGTAGTTTCACCAATTGTAATTTGAAAGTTGTAGTTTCACCAATGTCAATGTCCTCGTTTCATGTTGTACTATATTGACTTATGTAGGCTGTGACCATTGGGGGAATCTAAGTGCAGGGTACACAGGAATTCTCAGTACTCTGTCATTGTTGTTGATTTTTTAAATAGCTTTATTGAGATATAGTATCAACTATATTGAGTATATACCACTCAATTTGCCCATTTAAAGTATATAATTCAATGGGCTTTAGCATATTCAGAGTTGTGCAATCATCACGAGCAATTTTAGAACATTTTCATTCCCTTAAAAAGAAATCTCATATTTTAGTTAACATTCCTCCCAATTCCCAAGACCACATCAACCCCTGGCATCCACCATTGTACTTTCGTCTCTAAAAATTTCCCTATTCTGGACATTTCATATAAATGGAATTGTATAACATGTGCTACCTGTATTATTTTTGTAACTGTCCATGAGTCTATAATTATTTCAAAATAGAATGTTTTAAAAAATGAATTAAGGTGTTGCTATGGGATAAGCACTGTGCTGGGAATGGGGGACACAGAGTTAAATGAAGCCACTATCACTGCCCTGAAGAGCCTAGAGTTAAGGGGGAAAGAGAAGAGGAGGTGAATGACAAGGGTGCAGCTTGGTCAGTGCTCTGGTGGAGGCAAGGCCAGGACAGTTCCACAGAAGAATCGGTTAGCAAAGTTTTATTTTGTTTTGTTTTTTGGTTAGCAGCGTTTTAAACCACATGACATGTGGAAAGAGTTTGAGACCATGTGTGGACAGCCCATAAGCTCATGTGGCATCTACAGAACAAACTGTTTTCTTGAGACTTTTGTCCCTGTTAGCTGGAGTCTGCTGGCTGCGGACTCAGTGGCTGGGATGCCAGATAGTCCTCATCTGCTGTTTTTTCTTCCCAGTGTCCAACAAGCACCCGTTTGTGGACAGCAATCTTCTCTACCAGTTCAGAATGAACTTCCGTCGGAGGCGAAGACTGATGGAGCTGCTCAATGAGAAGTCCCCTTCCTCCCAGGAAGCTCATGACAGTCCCTTCTGCCTGAGGAAGCAGAGCCACGACCACCGCAAATCTACCAGCTTTATGTCAGGTACACCAGGCAGTGTTGACTTTCCAGAAATAGTCGAGTAATAACTCACCTTTAGGAAATTCTGTTCTCCAGCCCTTTTGTATGTATTCATAACCAAGAAGTAGGCATGATTAAAGAAACAAAACACAGCAAAGTTTTTCCTGTGAAGCCAACTTAGATGCAGTGACTCTATTTTATAAAATTATGTACTTGAACTGTAGAAGATCTCTCATGCTCTCACTCAGACCTTGTTTGCCTTTCATTCACAAACAATTCTTACATAATACTTATTCGGTTTTCTAAGTCACCACTTTGAACAGCTATGTATAATATTTAAGTATGACTAAAAAGACTTCTGTGAGCATATACCCTGATGACAATGACAAGGCAGCTGATTTTCCACCCATTATGAAGGGGTGACAGAGAACAAAGAAGAACTATGAAAAGCAGAACTAGAGGCCCAGGAAGCAGCAGCTTGGGGCATTACATGTAGAGTCAGATGGTCTCATCTGTCCAATTAGCGTGGATGGGAACTGATGGTATTTGATGTCCACAGAGATAACCCCACTCATCCAGAAAAGGTGAACTTGAAGTCAGTGTCGTTCTGTTTAAGGAGGCAAGGTACATTAAAGGGGTATCTTCAACTCTTCTGAAAACTTGACATTAACTCAAGGAAGCTGTTGGCGTAAGGTTTGCAAGTACTAGGCTTATCCCAACACAAAGTGTGATGTGTCAGTTATGGATCGGAACAGAAACAGGGAATGCTTACAACTATATGTACTGAGACACTTCTATGCCTCAGACACTGAGCCAAGCTTAGTTGCATGAATTTTCCCATTTAATTATGTGACTCCAAAAGAAAGGACTTTTCTTACCCTCAGAAGGAACTAAGGCACAGAGCAGCCTGGGGGCCTGCCCATGATGAGAGGGTGCTGTACAGAGCCAGATCTCACACTGGTTTTGTATTATTATTCCAGCACTCCTGTTATACCACAACCTCCCCAGCCCCACACATCTCATGTACGATGCAGGAGGAGAGAAGGAAGCGAGAGCTGCTGTGGGAAAATAAAGACTGGCCGAGGGTCAGGAGCCTCAGCCTGGCTAGTCTAAGAGGACACAGCAGTTGTGTGTCTCAAGGTTGCAGTCTTCCACATGTGCAGAGCAACTGTTCATTTTCACTCTGGTGCGGTAGTTGGCCGGACTATGGAGTGGACCCAAGAGACCCGAAAGTGAGGGGAGGAGGATATAGTAACTATGGTCACCATAAACTCTGGCATTTATTTTGCTCTTCCCAGAGTGCTCTCCACCATCCCTTCCATATGCTCCTGTGCCTTCCACTGTTGGGAGCCAGCCCATGACCGAGAGGACCAAATCAGAAAAACAAAGAGCCTGCCTCGTGTACACTTTGAAAGCCTAGATATGTGTTCTATAGTTTAAGCTCCTTCTTCCTTGGCTCTGGGTGACGCATGGCGTAATATTAAATCGGAAGGCACTTATTATCACTGTTAATTCAGCCCATATATAGCCAGACCTTAATTTACATCCTAGCAGGAACTGCTCCACATGGATTCAGTAGTTCCTGAGATAATGTCCTTTCACGTACATGATCTACTTCTCCTGTGAGTCGGCATTATTCTCCCTTTGCAGTGTGGGAAATCGAGGCTCAGGGAACCGAAGGGAATGGTCCCAGGCTCTGCTGTGAGTATGCGGTATGGCTGCAGCTCACAGTCTTGCTTTTCTGACTCCAAGGCCAGTGTGCCCCTTCCTAGCTGCCCTATATCTTGTCCCTGAAGCCTGTATGCCTCCCGCCCCCTCCGTGACTATGTTTCTGGCCCACACAGTGAGCCCCAGCAAGGAGATCAAAATCGTGTCTGCGGTGAGGAGGAGTAGCATGAGCAGCTGTGGCAGCAGCGGCTACTTCAGCAGCAGCCCTCCGCTCAGCAGCAGCCCCCCTGTGCTCTGCAACCCCAAATCTGGTGAGTGCCCAGAAGGCGGCCCTCCCTCTGCCTACGTCTCTGGGGACTTGGACGGCTCCAGGGATGGGGTGGGGTAGAGCCTGAACCAGAGGGAAAGTAGAGCATGGGAATCTTATTATTAACAGATCGTGCTGTGGGGGCCACAGGAGCTGAATAAAAGGACAGGAGGTAAGACTGGGTAGAGGCTCAGCGCCTGTGGCTCAAGGGGCTGAGGTGCCAGCCACATATACCTGAGCTGGCGGGTTCAAATCCAGTCCCAGCCCACCAAACAACAATGATGGCGGCAACCAAAAAAGAGCCGGGCGTTATGGCGGGTGCCTGTAGTCCCAGCTACTTGGGAGGTGGAAGCAGGAGACTCGCTTGAGCCCAGGAATTGGAGGTTGCTGTGAGCTGTGATGCCACAGCACTCTATCCAGGGTGACAGCTTGAGGCTCTGTCTCAAAAAAAAAAAGACTGGGTAGAGAGGGAAACAGGACTGTATTGCCAAGAAGGCTCCAGTTGACCCCAATGAGACCTGGTAGTTCTGGAGAGCTCTGGAGCTGGAACGACCTTCCGAAGTTGCCTGCTGAGGGGGCTGAGCCTTTATACACACCTGTGGGTTGATTATTGGACATTGGTTGCCCTTGGGAGGAGGACATGCCCTTGGGCACAGAGCTGTCTTCTGAGAGAGGGTCCCCAGAGTTAGCTGAATGCGGTCTGCCATCAGCACTCCAGAGCCTGGAGTTTTCTCCCAGCCCTCAGGAAGGTTCTTTCCTCGTCTAACTTTTGCTTTGTACTGCTTTTTGGAAGCTTAGGGCAGTGTTTGTTCACTGCAGCGGAGAAGCAATGAGTCCCAGGCTGCAGCAGATGCAAAGATCCATCTGTCTGGGCCAGCACCCTAGTGAGGAGTGCAAACCCAGCTACCCCTGGACTTGGCTCTTGGTGCCTTGTAGTATCAAAATCTACCTTCAACTTCCATGAACTTTATTTATAGTCTAGGGAAAAGAAACAGGCACAAAGATTGCTGATGAATTTGTACTTGGAAACTGAAAGGTGTAAACGATGGCGCCCATAGAGGAGGCCACAGAGGAGATGTTCCAGCCTGGGCAGGATGACCTACCTGGGCAGCATAAATGTGGCATCTGTGCGGGGTGCCGGGGAGTGGGAGAGCAATTAAAGGTCCCTTTTATATGGGTCTGGAGGGGCTCTGCAAATTCCACAGCTTGCCTGGCAAGTTAGGGTCTTTTAGCAAACTTCATGCGGTGGGCTAGCCAGATCCTTTGTGTTTTTGTCTTAGGAGGAGAGGAAGAGGAGGAAGAGGGGAAAGGGTCTGTGTGTGGCTGCTTTAGGCCCCCCAACAGAAAGATCCTTCCTCAGCCCTAATCAGTTCTTCAAACCTCCCCCCCCAAGCCTGTAATCTTTTGATGCTATTGCCTCCTCCCTGTCCGCCCCTTGCCGGCCTAGCAGCGTCATGCTTTCCTTCCCAGGATGAGGCTGTCATTACAGTTATCTCTCGCAGCTCTATTTGCTTATCAAGCTGCCCCCCTCCCAGTTCAGTTTATCACCTTCAGGGGAGTGACTTTGTTTTCTTTGTCCATGTTCCCTTATCATTAGAAGTTGCAGATACAAAGATAAGAAAGAGGTCGTGACTCCTAGCTCAGTGAAGACACTAAGGAGAAAAATGGAGGAGAAAAATGAAACGTGTTGTTACTGAGAATTAGGACTAATAGATGTTGTTCAAAGGGCTTTAAGGGAAAACTCTGTCATCTAATGCTTTTATCTAGGAAGGCAGCTTTTTTTCCCAGTCTAACACTTTCTTTGTACTGCTTTTTGGAAGCTTAGCAGCAGGAAGAAAATTGTAACCTTCAAGTGAATGAAGAAACTTGCTTCTACTCAGACCCTTGGCTGAAAAAAAATCCTTGAGCACCCTTATACCACTGGATGGTTCAATGAATAGAGCATGATCATCAAGTAGAATGTGAAAAAGAACTGAATTCTTAGGATTGGAGTATTTGGAGCCCAGACAGAATTCTAACAGGTGTCCTCATAGCTAAAAGCAAATGATCTCAGATTCAAAAAAGGGTCAGTTATGCTATAACCATTCTATACCTTTTTTTTTTTTTTTTTGATTGTCTGTTAGAGAATATGAACAAAATGTTAATACACAGATTAACAACACATCCACATTCCCTGAGATGGGATAGTATTGTTTCCTCTTTCTCCTTCTTCTTTGGGCCAAAGGGAACATAATAAAGAGAAAACGTAGATTGAAATAAAAGATCAGTACTGTTGACACATAGTTCAGTGTGATTCTTTTATCCAAATTCATAAACTCCCTGAGGATTTATGGGTGATAGATAAGGAATTATCTGATAGGGAATAAAAAAAATCTCAGTCTTCAAATGTTGACCACTTATCTCTTGTCCATCTACTGAGAAATTCTAGTCCCATCTTGATATTTGACCCACTTCCTCTTGTTTGGTGAACATAAATTCATTTTTGCTTTTATGAGCTTTCTGAAAACAAAAATAATAATATTGGTTACTAGACACCTAAAGAAGCACCAAATTGCCTTCCACTGAGAGGGGAGCTTCTTACTTGAAGGCTGGGCATGTGACAGCAGGCTGGGTACACAGGACTCTGGTGGGTCCTACAGGACTCGCCCCACACTGCCTTTCCTTTTTCCTTTGCACACTTGCTCCAGGACTGACATCTGACATCTGACTGCTGCTGGGAAAGGGAATTGGAGGCTGCACATTTTCAGGTTGAGACTTTGCTCTGGCCCCCTCTGTTCCTGATATCTTCATAGCTGGGTTAGAATAGCCCCTGTTCCCCCAACCCACTTGCTGCTGTGGGCAGCTGGGGCAGTCCCTTCTCTGGTTCCTAGTGACTACAGAGTAGGCGGACAAGTTCTTTGGTGAGCTTTCTTTTTTTTTTTTTTTTTTGAGACAGAGCCTCAAGCTGTCACCCTGGATAGAGTGCTATGGCATCATAGCTCACAGCAATCTCCAATTCTTGGGCTCAAGCAAGTCTCTTGCCTCTGCCTCCCAAGTAGCTGGGACTACAGGTGCCCGCCACAACGCCCGGCCATTTTTTGCTTGCAGCCATCATTGTTGTTTGGCGGGCCTCGGCTGGATTCGAA
>CAUYON010007166.1:0-27779 GCA_963573935.1 Arctocebus calabarensis
GGCTTAAGCGATTCTCTTGCCTCAGCCTCCCGAGTAGCTGGGACTACAGGCGCCCGCCACAGCGCCCGGCTATTTTTTTGTTTTGCAGTTCGGCCGAGGCCAGGCTTGAACCCGCCACCTTCAGTATATGGGGCCGGCGCCCTGCTCGCTGAGCCACAGGAGCCGCCCTAGAGAAACATTTTTAAAAATGCAGAGTATCTCTTAGCCTTAAACATAGTTTTAGAAATATAAAATTGAAAAGAAATACATATGAATATGAAAAAGTATCAAATTTAGGGTTTTTTATATTTCTGGATTACAAATTATAAAATAAAAATATTAGGTAGTCAGAGATACTTTTTGCCTTTAGTGTTAAACAGCATCAACACTGTGCCCATATGCCTAGAATTCAGTTGTGTTTAGGGTAAGCCATAAATAAATTGATTTCTAAGTGAACTCATAAAATGAGTACCTGCTAAAAGAATACAATAAATTAAAACAAAACTATCAGTTACTGGCAGTACTAAATATGGTGATACATGTTAATTTGTCAGTTAAATAAATAAATATAAATTGAACCAATGTATATACCTTCAATATTAACTTGTAAAAGTTTGAAGAACAATTTTGAAAAGCAGAAAGAATTATTGATCTATAGCTGTTTAAAACTTATTTCATATGTCTTTAGCCATGGGTTAAAATATAATTTTAGCTTTATTTTTGGTACCCTAAAGAGATTATACTACATTATTCATGAATAAGCTTAAATATTTATTTTCGTAGCATTTAAATCTTGGTGTTCATCCGAGAAGTGATTGCAGAATTTACATCATGACTTGATACATAAAACATTCTCACTGTAACTTACAGGCATGCAAGAAACCATGGATAAAAGAGAAAAGATTTTTAAAAAGTTACTGGAACAAACATTGCATTATGAACAATATGCAATTTTCTCCTGGGAACTTACCCATGAAACAGAAGCCTGTTCATTATGCCCTCAATGCAGCAATGAAAACGTACAGGTTGTGGGACAATGACACACACATGAATGGCCAGAGTGTTAGCGAGATCTGACCCAGAATGATCTCACATATGAATCTGCCTTTCTCCAAAGAAAACCATGTGAGGTTTACAACTGACATTTTACTTAATTCATGCTGCTGTCCACATTGGCCATTTATTACATATGAGTTATTTTGTGAAATAATAGGAAGGGAAGAACTTTAGATTAGTGGTTATAGCCAGGGAAATGAAAGTCAGAAGTTCATGCTCTGTGTCTGACAATGGCTTTTTGTATAATATTCAGCAAGGTTCTTGACTTTTGCAGTCAGGTTTACCATAGATTGACTGTGTGCTATATTAATTCTCTACTCTTCTAATTTACAAAAATTAAGCTCATTCATTTACGCCCTCAACATTTACTGAGCACTTAGTATGTAGAAGACACAGACCCACCATGCTGGGGCATGCATTCTAAAAAGCAAGGATATTTTAGGGCTTTGATGAGAAAAATAAAAATAGTAATAAAATTTCTTTGTAATTTTAACAGTTTGAATTTGAAAAGACCCATGAATGGGATGATAGTTTGGCAAGGGCATTTTTCCAACAGTTTCTGTGAGTTCTAAGGCTGGTATTTGATTATGCAAAGCCGAGTTTGCAGCACTTGAGACCTGACATAAAAAAGGTTGGGCAAATAACTCAGTCTAACCCCTCTTAACTTTGATAATCCCAAGGTGCCCAATAAAGTTTCTAATATTGCCTCTCAATTACTGGGGGCTTGGTGAGATTCAAAAACTATATAGCCTCAGCCTATTCAATTTTTCTCAAGCTTTCTCATCTGTAATATGGACATAACAATTATTCCACATGCTATTGTAAGAATTATATAATATAACCACTGACATTTACAGAGTTCAATAAACATTAGCTCCTCTGCATCTTCTTCTGACCAGAAACACCTTAATATGCAGTTTCTACAAAAATTCAGGCACATGGAAATTACATGTTTTTAGTTAACGTACATTCAAGTCCTATATTTATGGTTGAAAAAATGTAGAGAACTAAATGTTGGATAAATCTGAGCTGGGAGTCCTTGGCTTTTCTCTAGTTCAACTAGTAACTTTGGGAAAGAAATTCCATATCCTTGGTTCTCATTTGAGCACCAAGGAAATCAATACTATTCCAATGCTTCTTATGTGGTTATTGGGTGAGCCAAATGAATGGCAGAAATGATTCAGAAAAAAATAATGCTGTATTCATTTTCCAGGTCTTCTTCTTCTTCTTTTTTTTTTTCCAGTGTCTCACTTCATTGCCCTCAGTAGGGTGCCACAGTGTCTCAGCTCACAGCAAACTCCAACTCCTGGGCTTAGGGGAATTCTCTTGCTTCAGCCTCCCAAGTAGCAGGGACTATAGGTGCCCACCACAATGCCTGGTTATTTTTTGTTGCAGTTTGGCTGGGGCCAGGTTTGAACCCGCCACCCTTGGTATATGGGGCCGGTGCCCTACCCACTGAGCCACAGATGCTGCCCCATTTTCCAGGTCTTCTTATAACTTTTGGTGTGAGCAAAAATTAGAAAACAGAAAGAGGAGAGAAAATCATGTTGAATTGCATCCAATCTTTTCCCCAAGGACAAATTTGTGAATTCATATTGTGGAGAAATTAGTTCAATGTGTTTACTGCCAATTTTCACAGAAATAATAATCATTTTGGACATAAAATACCAGACTAGTAGTGCATGTCACATCAGCCCGAAACTTCACACTCAAAGCTGCTTGTAGAAGTGAACAGATACAGTATCCGATTTCAAACCTAAACAATACTAATAATTAGTGAGATGTTGGGGTATTAATTAACAATAGTGAAGTAAGGGTCCTATGTGACACTTAGGAGAAACGTCAGTCACATGTTCCCAGCACATTCATGACATTTCAAGTAAGGTGTTTAATCTTATGAAACCTCCCCTTGTTAGTTGGGGTGTTTTTGTTTTTTTTTTCATACAATTCAGTATTTTCAAAGTGCAATATTTTCCACAATCAACTACAAAGAATATGCTCTTTTCTCCTCCCAAAAAATACCCCAGAGGATTTTATTATAAAGCCATTTCTATAAGAATGAAAAGAGAATAGAGTGTGAGTTTAGGCCAGAGCAGACCCAAGGAGAGAGAGCAAGCTGCAGCTAGGATTCACCCAGTGAGTGTAAACAAGTTCTTTTCCCAACTTAAAAGAGAAAACAAACAAAAAAAGAACTCAGAAATTCAGAAAGAAAAAAATGAAAACTCATCTCTAATTCCACAGGAAAAACTGAGTTTAAAAATCCAAAATTTTGTTTTACAGGTAGTCTCCAGGTTACGAACAAGATAGGTTCTTAAGCTGACTTAGTACGTAAGTTGGAAGAGGTACATTTACCTGTAATAATCTCCATTTGTAAGTGTGACTTGGATGTAAGCTGGATGTTTGTAACTCAGGAACTGCCTGCATTTTATTTGAATTTGTATGCATAAAGGTTCATAAAGAAAAGACTTTTTCTAAACATTAAGTATTATTGGAAAATAATTTGTAAAAACTTACATGAGACTAGAATTTCTCTTACTTTAAATCGTTGTAGTGTTTTTAGGTGTGAGAATGCCATTTGGTTTCCAAGTAAAGTCCAAACATTTCCCCAACTTTCTAAAGAGTTAACAAGGAAAGATAACAGAGTCCATGAAGCCAATAACAGTTAAACATAACACTAAGTCAATGGTAGTTAATAGTACCCAAGTATTCAAAGTTCTTTTTCATAGACTCAAAGACAAACTAGTACATGTCCCACTTTATAATTTAACAAAGAGCATAAACAGTAAGCATACTTTAATTTTATAATGAAAGAACATGAAGAATGTAAATTGGTTTTGATTTTGAACTACAGGGTGGCCATAAAGTTCATATGCAATTTTGTACATGTATGTGTATGCATAGAAATGAGCCAAAAGACAGTTGAAACGATGGTATATGTGTGAATCTGTGTGACCGATGTCAAAGCAATCTAAAATTCTATTCTTACCCTGTGAAAACAGAAGAGTTTAAAAAATACCTTACAATTTTTTGTTAGTAAATGACTGAGTGAATAAATGAACACACTGGGCAGCATCATGTAAGGGAATTAGAATATTCTGCTCTTGTGTCTGGGTGCCGGGTCATGACACCATCCTTCCTGTTGGTTCAAAGCACTGTGAAATAACTTGGATAAACCATGGCAGGATTTTGATTTTTCAGGCCCAGTTCTGCACTAATTTACCTAAGATATGAGTGCTTCTTCTGTCTGAATTTCACTGTCTTTATTCTCAGAAGACAAATAAAGTAGAACCTCTGTAAGTTGATCACTAAAGAGACTGTAACAAACTGGTCAATATACGGAGGTGATCCTCATAAGGAAGTAGTCCTGCTGTACTGATATGTACACGTGGTGCCTGTCTGGTTTATGAAAATTAGGTCAAATTAAAGAGGTGGTCAATGTAGGGAGGTGGGAAACTAGGGAGGTTCTACTGTATATATATATATATGCATCAATTAAGTTCTTTCACTGTAATACCCATAAATGACCATTCTTAAAGAAAATTGTTGGGATACAGGAGAAAGAATTAAGAAAATCTTTTGGGCTTTGGAATCAGATTGCCTGCATTCCAGACATGATCAAGAATGAACTACTAGACATTTTTAAGCCCATTTCCTCTCCTATAAGAGATAATAAACGTATTTGTTTCATAGGATTCTGAGGATTAAGGGATGCTATGTATAAGGCATATAATTAGTAAGCAGCCAATGAAAGTCACTACTATTTTTCCCTTTTTAAGACACTAAGGGCTATTTATGAACTAACTCCTGGACAATGACCTCTAATACTTGACTCTTAGATATATTTGATTCTTCATTCCTACTACTGCCCAGGCACAGTGTTTGAAATTGTGAGATCAGTTGAAAGTAGTGATGTCCACAGTAGCAGACAAGAAGGCATAAACCAATCAGTATCATTTTTGTGAAAAAAATTAAGACTGACCCCAAATTACTCTGCAGTTGCCTTACTTACGGCTAAATCAGAAAATTAATCCCTAAAGGAAAAACAGGCAATCCTGCATTGAACTAGCTTTATTTTCTTTCTTTCTTTTTCTTTCCTTCTTTCTTTCTTTCTTCCTTCCTTCCTTCCTTCCTTCCTTCCTTCCTTCCTTCCTTCCTTCCTTCCTTCCTTCCTTCCTTCCTTTTTTATTAAATCATAGCTGTGTACATTGATGCAATCATGGGGTACAATGTGCTGTTTTTATATAAAATTTGAAATATTTTCATCAAACTGGTTAACATACCCTTCATGGCATTTTATTAGTTATTGTGTTAAGACATTTATATTCTACATTTAGTAAGTTTCACCTGTACCCTTTTTTTTTTATTATATCATGGTTGTGTACATAAATGTAATCATGGGGTACAATGTGTTGGTTTTATATATAATCTAGCTAGCTTTATTAATGGATAAACCATAGAAAGGAATAGAATAGGTTTATGAATATCTCCATTTCCCCAGTTTCCATTGTCCAAGCTAGAAACCAGGGATACATAATTAACTTGTAAAATATAAAACTTGCCATACCATTTTTATTCTTATAATATTTTAATCCTCTTTATTTATCAGAAACATTTTCTGCTTTATTAAAGTATAATTAATGTACAATAAATTGCCCATATTTAAGCCATGCCATTTTATGAGTTTTGATAGAAGTGTACATCTAAGAAATTATCAGTGCAATCAAAATGAACATACCCATCACCACCAAAAGTTTTCATCTAGTCCTATAGATCCTTTCCTTCCCCAACCTCATATCTCCTATGGGCCTGTCCATAGACAATCACATGTCTGCTTTCTGAAGCTATAGATTGTTTGTTTCCAACTTTATGTACATGAAGTCATGTAGCATGTCACCTTTTGTGTTTGACTCATGTCACTCAACATAATTATTTGGAGTCTATTGAAGCTATGGAATTTTTCAATAGATAATTCCTTTACAAGATGAATAGTAGTCCATTGTACAGATATACAATGTGTTTATCCATTCACCTGTAGATAGACATTTGGGTTATTTCTAGTTTGGGGTGATTATGGCTATATTAACTTTCATATACAAGTTCTAAACAGTTTGTGTTTAGGCATAAACTTCAAGGTTTTGGTTTATATCTGTTCATGATTATCTTTCACCTTTCTCTTTCTAATACACTACAGTTATGTAATTTACAACTTCTCTCCTTAACCCCTTGCCAGGCCAAACTCCTCTTCATTTGTCAAACTCAGGCATCCTTTTACCAGAAAGGCCTATTTTTATACCCTCCCTCTACTGTGTGTTCTCTCTAGACCAGTCAGAAGATGGATTTCTTATCTCTGGGTTAAGTTCTTACTCTGTGACATTGATTGATATTATTTATTTGGGAAATCCCACATCAGACTAAACTCTTACATGTCATGATTAAGGACTTTTTCATTTTAACTCTCCAGGTGCTAGAAAATAAATATTTGTTGGACTTGGTACTATATGTGCAATGAAATCCGTATAATCCTGTATTTAAACTACATATACCCTCAAAATCACATTGATAGATGGTTCATTTGTAAAAATGCAATCTCTTATGTTTCAAAGCAGTCACCACTGCCTAAAGGTTTCCAAACTAATTTATGCATGTTTCACAGTCAAAAAGGAAAAATTGCATTTTTAAATATGAATATGTTGAATTCCACAATTCTGCAGGGATGTTTGTGTTCTTATTAAGTCTAAATATTAGCATTGGGTGAACCTGTGAAACTCCTGTGTGTCTCATAGACTAGCACAAGTATTTATGAGCCAGTAAGCCACTGGGGTGCCTTTGCCATTCTGTATCAGGTACTTTACATTCTTTTGTTGTTTAAGCTTCTAAAAGTATATTAAGAAATTTTACTTCTAAAAAATACTAAAATTAAAACCCCTGTTTCAAGATGGATGTTTCTTAAACATTTCATAGTTAGCCTGCATGGACAACTATGTTGTGAACTTTTCTCACCTACTCCTAATGATGGCTCCAATCCCTGGTCCAGTCTCACCAAAGATCTACTCAAGCTCCTGATTTTCTCTTGATGCAGATAAGAGATAATCTTTAACTGAATTATTATTGTCTTTGCACTGTGGGGGACTAAGTGGGGTTTAAAATATATTTTAATTCACATGCACCCCAGGTCACCTAAACATTTGTATATAGTGTATGTCTTTGCGTTATTATTGTTTTTCATCACAACTTCATTACTTTCACTTTCTAGTTGAGGAAACTCCAATTTTAAGAAGTTATAAAATGTGTCTAGGACAACAAATTGCAGAGTAAGATACAGATGTTCTGATTCTGAACCCTTTGTGCTGTACCAATTGCTTTTCTGTCAATAACAGCCTCTTGAATCTTAAAGAAGTTGAGGTAAAATTTCTTTTGAGATTATAAATATGTATCATATTTCATTGTCCCAGGTTTTTGGCTAATGTCTTAATAATGAAATTGAATTTTTTGTTCCTTTGTATGAAAAAGATACCAGCATTTAAAAGGAAAAATTATATAGTATAGTTACCTAGCCACCAAGACCTTGTGATCTCAGATTGATGTTATCTACCCTAGGCATTAATTGTAGAAGCGGAATCCAAGACTGAAAGAAAAACACAATTAACAAAACCATGACATAGCTCCAGAATTGGTAGATAGCAGCATACAGGATGTGACCTAAGATGCAAGGAGGAAATCCAGTGAATAACATTGTTCAGAACATAGGAGATTTTTGTTTTGAAATAAAAAATTGAATTTCTTGCTTTCTTAACTTTCATTAATAGTAAATGCTTTACAGTGTCCAGAACACTTTACAAGGAAATTGAATGTGAACGATGGAGAGCCAGAGCATTTTATCTCTTATAGCTGATGTATTTAAAAAGAAAGAACTAACCAAATTTTTGTCTCTTTCAACTCATACTTGTTTAAGGTATTTTGTCATGCACTGATATTTACTTATGAGCTAAATATATGAGTGTATTAGTCTGTAGTGAGTGGTTGTAGCAAAATACCTTAAGCTGGGTAATTTATAAATAACAGAAATTATTGTCTCACAGTTCTGAAGTCTGAGAAGTCCAAGATCAAGGCACCAGCAGATTCAATGTCTGGTGAGGGCCCAGTTCCTTATGGATGGTGCCTTCTAAGTATTCTGACATGGAAGAAAAGGGTGAACAGACTTCCTCAGGCCTTTTATAAAGATGCCAATCCCAATCATGAGGGAGGGGCCCTCATGACTTTGTCACTTCCCAAAGACCCCAATTCTTCATATTGCCATATTGGAAATTAAGTATCAATGTATGAACTATGGAAGCGCACAAATGTTCAGACCACAGCATTCTACCTCTGGCCCTCAAAATCCAAGTCCTTCTCACCTGCAAAATACATTCATTCCATCACAAATAGATCCAATGGTCTTAACTAATTACAGAATCAGCTCAAAACTCTAAAATCTAGAGTCTTGTCTAAATATTGTCTAAATGAGATAAGAGCAAGTCTCAAGGCATGATTCAAATTGGTCTCCAGTTGTGAGTCTATGAAATCAAACTCATATGCTTCTATAATACAATGGTGGAACAGTTATAGAATGGATATTCTCATCCTAACAGGGATAAATGGGTAGGAAGAAAGAGGTAATTGGTCTTAAATATGCTCAAACCCAACAGGGTAAACAATCAATTAAATGTTAAGGTTTGTGAATAAACTTCTTTGACTCCATGTCCCACATCCAGGAAGAAATGGGACGGAGTTTGAACACCCAAGGCTCTAAGGGGAGATTGCTCCCACGTTGTTACAGGGAACAGCCCACATGGCAGCTCTCTTATACTGCAGTTGCATACAAGTCTCAGCCAGTCCTTGCCCAAGTGAGGGCTCTCTGAAGTGTCTCACCCCTGTGATAGCTGTGCCTGGACTTTGAGGTCCTGTGGGGGTATCCTTTGAAATGAAAGGTAGAGGCTGCGTTACCTTCACATCCCCAGAACACATGCACTTTGCACCCTGGTCAAGATAACAGCAAGACTTCTATAGTAGTGGTCTGAGCCATTCCTGGTCCCACTTGAGTTCAGGTGGTTAAGGAATGCTATACTGGAATGTAGGAAACAGAGTTTTCAAATTATTCAAACCTCAAACCCCTGACACTATGAGCCTATGATGGACTGGATTTCCAAAATGCCTTCACACTCATTCTTCCATTGTCTTGAATTAGTATGTCTTCCCATACATACTAATTCTCTCATCAAACACAGTTGCTTGGCCACACTCTGTGGTGTTCTCTTTCAGAATATCAGCCTCCCTTCACTGTCTCAAAAAATGCCCTCCTTCCAGTAAGCAAGACATTGATGCAATGTTAAGTGAGCATCATATTCTTTTCTGAAATTATTTCTGCTTTATTTCTAACTATTTTGTATGTATTTGTTTTTATGCATCTGTTTGTTTGAACTAAAAGAAATAGCTCAGTAGTTTCTGTAACTTGTTATTATAGTACTGTACTTCACTGTATTATTATTATTATTGTGCCATTATAGTATTTTTTTTTTGAGACAGAGTCTTAATCTGTTGCCCTAGGTATGTTGCCCTGGGTTAGTGCCGTGATGTCATAGCTCACAGCAACTTCAAATTCTTGGGCTCAAGCTATCCTGCTGCCTCAGCTCCCTGAATAGCTAGGACTACAGATACCTACCACACCAGCCAGTTAATTTTTCTGTTTTTGGTAGAGACAGGGTCTTGCTCTTTCTCAGGCTGGTCTTAACTTCTGAGTTCAAGCAGTCCACCCACGTTGGCTTCCCAGAGTACTAGGCATGAACCACCATGCCTGGTCTGAGCCATTGTAGTATTATTGTTGTTATTATTATTAACGTATATGTGCTTCTCATCAGAGATCTGAGTTACATACAAATGCAACCTAAAGACATTCTCAGGAATACATCTTGTTCTTAAGCCAGGACCACTGTACCTGAATGACAGATATGCTAACTACCCTCATGTGATCATTCTGCAATGTATACATGCATCAAAATATCAGTTGTATACAATAAATATATATAATTTTTTTCAATTACAAATAAAATAAAACTTTAAAAAAACCATAACTCTCCTTTTATTCTTCCCACCCCTAGGTCTTTGCTGATGGGAACACAGCTAGAGATCTGAGTTGAGCAGAAGGAAGCTGTTGGAGATAAAAACCAATGGAACCTGTGGTAGGTGCAGAGGGCTAGAATGACAAAATTGGAGATTTGAGGGGCTTTACATTCACAGCAGGTGTCCACTTTAAGATGGTTACTACATGCTGAAGCTATTTAGGGCAAGAGGCTATATACCTAAGTAAAATCCTTTGAGAAGCAAAGCAGAACATCCTGCAGTTTCTGGGTACTGAGAAGCCAAAGACACTGGGATTTCAAATAAAAGTCCTTGAAAGCTAATGCTCTTGGGGACAGGGACAACCCAGAGATAGATGAATTTTTACTAAAACTTTGAGCCAACATTGATTTAGCTATGCTCAAAATGGAATTCAGCTAATGAGCTCCCAAATCTCTGAGTAGCATAGTTAAGTGTCAATTCTCTCAAGTAGAAGAGATTCTTATGCTTTTTTAAAAAAAATACACAATATCTAAAACACAATTAAAATGTAATGGGTATATTAAAGCTATCAGTTATTCATTGTCACAATAATGTTACATAAACAAACAAAGCTGCTTAAATGGGCCATATAACATTTACTTAGGTCACAAGTCCTAGAGTCAATGAATTAGGCTGACCTCAAATGGGCAGTTTTTGTAATCTCCCTTTACTGACAAGTGGGCAGGAGAGGTCTTATTTAGCTGGAATTAACTTGATGTGGCTTTGATCCTGATGCTTCATTCTCTAACAAGCTCACATCTCCATATTGTCATGACTAATCATAGGCTTGGGTGGTAGAACAGAATACCTTCGCAAGGGGGAGGGCACTGGGCAGTTAAAACCCAAAGTGTGAGGGTAGAGGAAAGGGTAAAGCCTGAATGCAGTAAATCTACAACATCAGGAAATAGGCGAAGACCCACAAGGGCACACTCACAGGTGATTCAACTACCATCATCAACACGCAATAAATTTAAAATAACTATGCTTAATACATTCAAAACACAGAAAAAGGATGAACAAAAGATATGAAACACTGGAGATTTTCAACAAAGAATAGAATATTATAAAAAGTAATTGAATGGGTACTCTAAAATAGAAAAAATGCATAGTGTTAAGAATTCATTAAGACCTTGAGGAAGTCAGTAAGGTGGCAGCATAGGAGGTCACTTGTTTTCCTCCAGAACAAGATTTCTGCACCCATCCTATGTGGGAGCCTTGAGATTCAGGTAGGAGGTTGAAGAGTCCCCAGTAGAGCCCCATATCTAAGAGTGTCCTTTTGAGAGTACAGATCTGCATCTAGGTGCAGATCTGCTGAACATGTTCCCCAGCTCAGTTCTAGAAGTGTTCCAGTTACCCCAAGGGCTTTGCTCTAGCCCCATTTGGTCTTAAGTCTGCTACCAAACCATCAGCCAAGGGCTCTAGGAAGAGGCACGTACACTAGTGTCTTAGCAGACAAGACAGCCAACACCAGTTTCAGCAGTGGACTCCAAATGTATTCTTTAATTTGGCTGCAGCACTGCTCACCTCTGGTACCAACTTAGTACTGCTTTACACAAGGACCCAGAGAGAGATTCATCCATATAAGCAACTGGGACAGGCATTCTGGTCTAAAGGAGTCCTGGCTCTAGTCTTTCTCACTGCAAACTGGAAGCTGTGCTGAGGCCCAGTGAGGGATCTATTGACAGATTTGCCTATCTGAGTCACCAGGACAGGCACTAGAGGGGCTCTGTCTCATCCCTAGAGTCTCTCTGCAGCAAACTGGGAGTAATCTTGTCCACATAGAGAACTCCTGAAAGACCATATGAGCCACCAGGATAAGATTTCTGGTCCCCTTCCCTTAGAAAATTCAGAAGAGAGCCTGATTTGGCTCCAATCCCTCTCTTTCACAGCCCCAGAGTTGAGTGCCTGTGCAGGGAATTCCTGGAGATGCACCTGGACAGGATTGTCCTCCATACCATAGAATTTTGCAAAAGTGCCCAGAATCTCAGCTTCAATCCGTCTCAGCTGTTGTCTGGAACAATACTGCCTGCACAAGAAATTTCTGGGAGCTTCATCTGCCAGCAATACCAGATCAGGTTTGCCAACATTGGTTCCACAACATATTCTGAAATAGCTCTGAAGCCTGGACTAATTAACTCCTCCCAACTGTGGTCTGGGAGACATTCTGACCAGCCAGGATTCCACCGGGAGATGTGCCTGTCTATGCCTACATGGTTAGCTTGCCAATCTCCATTACACAGAGAATCTTCAAATGGCCCTGGACCTGAATCATGGTCTTGCTCACCTGCAGACTGAAAGTACTTCTTGCCTGCCTTGAGGCCCAGAAAAAGACACATCCATGGGTCTTGAAAACATTCTTATAAATTGACTCTGGACTTTCTCATCTGCAGTCTGAGAGAGGACTGCTCACCCAGGAACCCAGTGGGAGACATACCTAGTCATGCTCATGTAGACAGGCATGAAAACAACTGTCTGAGCTGTGGACCCTGAAATAATCCTGTATCTCAGTTCCAGATCATCTCAGCGCCCAACCAGGACAGTATGACCACTCCAGCAACCCAACAAAGTAACCTAATAGGAGCCTTCTAGGAGAATCAGAAAAAGCTACACTGCACCTATCAGTATACCTGGCAATAGTTCTCTTGTCTGTGAACCCTGAAGCAAATCCTCATCTCAGTTCTAGTCCCACAGACCAAAGTCCTAGAAATATTCCAGCCTAGAAATATTCCAGGACTAGTTAGAACCCACACCTTCAAGAACCCCTGAAAATGAGTCTATTAACTGTGGTCTCCATTGTGAACCCAGTAGCAGCCACATGATCCAGATCTAAACACCCTCAACTGTAATCCAAGAGACCCTCTCCTAAACCCAGAGACCTACCAGAAGAAGAATTTAACACACCGAAATAAGTCTTTAAGGATTGAAAAATAGGTTTGTTCCTCCAGATTCACAGACATCACTGCAAGGTACACAGGCAAAAAGGAATCAGGCAATCACGACACCATCAAATAACTCAATAACCTCAATAACTGACCCCAAATGAATGGAGAAGTAAAAATTGCCTGAAAAACAAATAATAAAAAGAAAATCTTAAAGTTCAATGAGATGCAAGAAAATACAGACAACTATTAACTCTAGAAATCAGTGCATGAACAATAACAAAAAAATTTGATTAAAAAAATAAAAACTAAACTATACAGAAATCCTAAACTTGAATAATACAATGACAAAACAAAAAAACTGAATAGTTTCAATAGCAGACTCAATCAGGTAGAAGGAAGAACTAGAGAAGTTAACCACAGGTCATTTGAAATTCGCTAATTAGTGGAACAAAAAGTTATTTAAAAAGAGTCAAAAAAGCATGAGGAACCTATGGGACACCGTCTAGTACAAGGTCTGAAAATTAAGTTTGTGAATCTGCCACCATGCACTTACATTGGCAGCACTGTACAAATAATTCAGAAAAGTTTTATAATCTTGATATATCAGTGTCTCATAGATGTGTTCATGCCCACATATAGTGATGTCTTGCTGAGTGGTGTTCGTTATTGTTGTTGCATGTTTTTATGAGCTGTCATGAGAATATTGGAGCTTGAATTAGAGCAATGAACAAACATTAAATTTCTTGTTAAACTTGGAAAGAGTGCAAGTGAAAACAGAGGCCTGCTAGTCCAAGTTTATGGGGATAATGCCAAGAAGAAAATGGCAGTGTACAAATGAATTAAACATTTTTATGAGGGGAGAGAAAGAATTACTGATGAAGAGAGGTCAAGGCATCCAATAAAGAACAGAATTGATGAACTGTTGCAAAAATTCATTCAGTTGTGCATCATAATTTTCAAGAAGCATAAACATTGATAGTCAAACAGGAAAACTTTAACTGAAAATCTTGGCCAACCACTTATGGCTCTTGCATCATAACAATGCACCGGTTCACACAGCTCTGTTTCTGAGGGAGTTTTTAGCTGGTAAACAAATAACTGTATTGGAACTCCCTTTCTACTTAGCTGACCTGGCCACTCATGACTTTTTTCTTTGCCTGAAGGTAAAGGAAATAGTGAAAGGAAGATATTTTGATGATATTTAGTTTGTCAAGGGTAATAAGATGATACCTCTGAAGGTCATTTCAGAAAAAGAGCTCCAAAATTACTTTGAACGGGGGACTAGGTGCTGGTGTTGATGCATAGCTTCCCAAGGGTAGTACTTGGAAGGTGACCATAGTAATTTTCAGCAATAAGGTATGTAGCACTTTTTCTAGGATGATTTTGCATACTTACTCACCAGACCCTATGCACAAATAAAGACATTCTTTGGTATTCATGAGAGATTGGTTCCAAGATCCTTTGTGAATATCAAAATTTATGGATCCTCAAGTCTCTTATATAAAATGGCATAACACATATAACTTATGCACATTCTACAATCCACGTTAAATCATCTCTAGATTACTTATAATGCCTCATACATTATAAAAACTAAGTGAATAATTATTATGCTATATTGTTTTTGTTTGTATTATTTCTATTGTTGTATTATTACTTTTATTGATTTTTTAAAAAAATATTTCCATTCATGGTGAGTCAAATTCATGGATGCAGAACAAGTGGACACAGAGCTCCAACTGTATACAAATTATGGGAGTATCATACAGAGAAGAGCAAGACAAAGAGGCCAAATTTTATTTAAGGAAACACTGTCTGGAAACTCCACAAATCTCGGGAGAGGTAAGGACATACAAATGCAGGAAACTCAAAGTATCCTATGAAAGATTGGTTCAAAGAATAGTACTCCAACACATATTGTAATCAAGTTTTTTAAAATAAATGAAAAAACAAAGCATCTCGATACAACAAGAAAGAAGAAACTCATCACATATAAGATGTCCCATAAATCTATCAGTGGCTTTCTCAACAGAAATCTTGCAAACCAGGAAAGAGTGATGATGTATTCAAGGTGTTAAAAGAAAAAAAGAAAAGACAATTGAGAATACTACCAAAAGTGAAGGAAAGATAAAGACATGCCAAGACAAACAAGTTGAGGGAGTTCATCAATAGCAGACTGATCTTACAGGACATGCTAAAGGGAGTTCTTTACATTGAAATAAAAAGACACTAAGTAACTACGTAAAAACACATGAACGTATAAAACTCACTAGTAAAGGTAAATGTAGGGTACCCGTACAGTTCCTTGTTCAATTCAAAATAGTTTCAAATTTTAAATTGCACACTAACTTTATGGACATCCTGTATATGTATAAATTCATTATATTCCAAAATTGAGGGTGGTATATAAATCACAATTAAGTCAAGTATAAGAATTAAAAGACAAAACTACTGGAAATGATTATAGCTATAAACAATTGGTTAACAGATATACAATGTGTTCCTAAACAACTAAGTGGTCAAAAAAAAACTAAGGCAATTTAAAACTACCATGGAAATACAATACGCTTGGGTCGTTATGAGTTTTGAGAAACTCAAAAATAAACATAAAACCTGCACAGGCAGAAACAAATTAAGCACTCCCAGCAATACTGATAAACTGAGCAAGTTGAAACTTTCACAGGTGACTCAGTAAGGATGCTGTTGATTGTGTTTCTTGGGATTGAAATAATGGACCATAATACAGTCTGTCTCAAAACATTCATAGTGACGTAGGTACAAAAACTCATGGGCAAAAGAAGTCTTAAAGTTAAAGTTGGTAACAATAAGTGTTTATGGCAAAAAAGAAGAAAGATCTCAAATAAATAACTTAATGTAACACCTCCAAATTAGAAAAATAAAAATAGATTAAGTCCAGAATCAATAAAAGGAAAGAAATTATAAAGATTAGAGCTGAAATAAATGAAATAGAGACTAGAGAGACAGTCAAAAAGATTAATGAAGCTATAAATTAATGCTAAAGATAAATGAGATCTCAAATAGCCAAAGCAATATTGATTAAAGTAAAAATAACAATAAAAAACTGGAGGCATCACTTTATCTGACTTCAAATCTATGGACAATAATGGCATGAAAGATACATGACAATAGACCAGGATAGAGAGCCCAAGAAATAAAGCCACACATTTGTAGTTGGTTGATTTTTGACAAAGACGCCAAAGACACACTTAGACAAAAGGATACATAATAGAGGGAAAACTGTATATTCACATGCAGAAAAATAAGACTGGACATTTACCTTGAACCAGGCAAACATTTCTTGGAAATTGTATCAGAAGTACAGGCAACAAAAGGAAAAATAAACAAATGAGATGCCATCAAACTAAAAGCTTTTGCACAGCAAAGGAAACAATTAATAGATTTAAGAGACAACCCACAGATAGGGAGAAAATATATACAAATCATAGATCAGATAAGGGGCTAATATCTAAAGCATATGAGGAACTCAAACAACCCAATAAAAAGAAAATAAATAATCCAATCAAAAAATTGGCAAAGGACTGAATAGACACTTCTCAGAAGAACACCTAGAAATAGCCCACTTGAATCTGAAAAACTATTAATCTTCACTGATCACTGGGGAATGCAAATTAAAAACCACAATGTGATATCATCTTTACCTGTGGAAATGGCTATTACCAAAACAGTGAATGGTAATTACTACGAAGTAGACGGATAAAAGGGACCCCTGTGCCCTGTTGGTGGGAATATAAATTACTATAGCCTTTATGGAAAACAGTATGGAGATACCTCAAAAAACTAAAAGGAGGATTACCATGAGACTGCGTAATCCCACTTGTGGTAACTCACTTCCAAAGCCATTGAAATCAATGTCCAGAAGACATCCACACTCATGTTCATTGCAGTATTACTCACAATAGTCACGACATAAAAGCAACCGAGATGCCCATAATCAGATGAATGAATAGAGAAAATGTGGTGTGTGTGTGGGAGGCGCCATGGTGGGGTGCAGAAACACAGTGAAACACCATTCAGCCTTCAAAAGATGGGATTAGGACAACATGGATGGACCTGAAGCACATTATGCTAAGTGAACAGAAAGACAAATATCTCATCACCTCACTTATATATGGAATAAAAAAAGTTGAAATCATCAAAGTGGAGAGTAGAGTAATGGTTACCAGAGGTTGGAGGAAGTGGGTAAATAGAAAAGGGGGAGACATTGACCAAAGGGTACAAAGTTTCAAACAGAAAGGAAGGAATAAGCTTTAGTGATCTATTGTGCAAAAAGGTGACTATAATAAATGATAATGTACTGTATATTTCAAAATTGTTGAAAGAGTACATTTTAAATGTTTTTACCACAAAAATTGTCTGGTGATAAATTTGTTAATTATCTTGATTTAATCACTCCACAATGTAAATGTATCTCAGTACATAACATTTTATCCTGTAAATATATATTATTATTTGTTAATTAAAAATAAAATTTAAACTTCATTAAGAACACGTTGGGATGGAGGTAAAAGGTATTTGGGTGCATTGGAATACAAGATGAGGGAATTAAAGATAGTTAAATTGAAAGTATAAAAATTCAGTGAATAAAGAAAAAAGAACAGGGTATGAGATATATACATAGATATCTCAGAAAACTAAAAGGAGGATTACTGTGAGAGTGAGTAATCCCACTTGTGGGATCTCACTTCCAAAGTTAGAGAATATATATATATATAAAAGAGTGAAGAATATATATATATGTGTATATATATATACATATTCCTACACTGTTTTTGTCATGCCATACTTTCTTCAAACACTATTAGCTCCCTATTTCCAAATGCATCTGCTTGACTTTTAAGGCCTTTCATTTAATTTCCTGCAAAGCACATTGGACTTTATACCCCCTTGTGCACAGAGAACATTGACACCATCTTTGGGGAACGTTTATCTTTTATATCTTATCTATTTCTAATTGTCACCCACAATAAATACCTCCAATGAAAATTTCCCACTATGATTATTTCACTTGCTGTATATTTTTTAGTACAATTCAGCATATATGTTTTATTTGGTTTGCTTGATTGATGAATTAAGTCTAATGTTTTACTAGTAACCTTACACAAGTCACACTAAGGTCTTCCTTATGTCCACAGAAAGAAGAAAAATAGAGCCAGGCCCAGGGACCAAATGGAAATGGATAAAATCACCACCAGGTACAACTTTTCCCTCTTCCCTTCTACCAAGAGCTACTTTCCCCACAATGCCTTGCTTCATTGCAAGAGAGAGACTAGCTCTTTTGTTTCTAGCCAAGACACTTATTGTCTTCTAAGAAACCATTTAGAGCCACATGATTGCCATATGAAAGGAGTAATTTTCCCTCAAAAATTAACACTGCTGGTTTTATAAAAAACATGGAATGTTGGAAAAAGAATAAATTTTCACTAACGTATATAGTAAATAATCCACAAACTTAAAAAAGAGCAAAAAAAAAAAAAAAAAAGAGAGAGAGAGCAAAGAAGTTGCCGACATGGGGTACATTTGATAAGAATGTGGTTTTGGTCATTGACCATCTATGTGTCCTTTGAGTATGAAATCATGATTAGCCAGATAATCATGACCTATATAAATCAGAAAGGAGAGTACATTTCATTGTTCCTTATGACCCAAAGCAGGGAAATGATCCATTGAATGAAAATTATATTCTTTTTTTTTTTTTTTTGTAGTTTTTTGTTTTTTTTTTTTGGTCAGGGCCAGGTTTGAACCCACCACCTCTGGTATATGGGGCTGGCGCCTACCTCCTTGAGCCACGGGCACCGCCCGAAAATTATATTCTGTGGTCCATCTTTTATTTTATTTTGAGACTTGACTTTTTAAAAAACTGATGAATTTGAATTAGAAGAAAAATTAGATAGATAAGGAAGATTAGAGAACTGATTTTGAAAGATATCTGCCAAGAATGGGGCTTAACACAAAGGGGTATAACTTTGAATTTTGTATACTTGTTAAGGATAAGTCAAAAACAAAAGCTGATCAAGATGCATTCCCTGTGTCAATATGACATAAGCAAATAAATTGCTGAAGGGAAGCATTGCAATTACTGATTTTAAGTTAAGAAAAAAAATTCTCTCAAGGGTTTTCTTAAATGTAAAGAATGAGATCAGTCCAGAACAACATTCCGATAACATCAAGATCTAATCCGAAATTTAGCAAAAACATTCTGTGGAAACAGTAGGTTAAAGCTGGATCTAAGCCAGTGTTTTTCAAATGGGGACAATTTTTACTCCATTTGGCAATTTCTTGAGACTTTTTTTATTGTCACAGGTGGGAGCTAAGGCTGCTATTGCTGTCCAGTGAATAAAGACCAGAAATTCTCCTGAACATCGTACAGTGTTATACAACAACATTGTCCAACAACAAGTAATTTTCCAAATAAAAATGTCCCTAGTGGCAAGATGGAGAAACCCTGATCTAAGCCCTTTCTTTGTTACCACTTGCCATTCAATACATGTATTTCTTTCATGAAGTCCCACCAGATATAGGTGTATTTATATGTATTTGTATAAGAAAGACAACTTGTGCATATACATGTGTAAATGTCAGTCCTGTTTTGAGAGATTATTCTAGCTAAACAAAATTTATTCCAGTTCATTTCATCATTTAGTCACACATAAAATGAGTTTATTTTATTGTTTCATATTTGTCTTACTCTGGGAATTCATATGAATCCTATCATCCATTACCAAAGATCACTAAAATGGCTAGCCATGATTGTATCACTTTTCTCATTTGTTTGCTCTGAATTTTGGCAAGACTTTTCTTTGCTTCACTCATCAGTAAAAATTAGTTGTTATTGGTTAGTATGTTCAATCAAGCCAAAGTGTAAAGGAAGATATCATTGTCCCCAGGAGGAAGACTGACAATGGAAATTGCCATCTGCATTCACTTCTGAGATCAGATGCCTCCACAGAGATTTAGTTATCTGTAATTTTGTCAAAGACCTTTTTCACTAATGGCAGCTGTAAAAAGTCTCCTAATGTGTCCATTTGAAAGCTGTTACTTAGCTCTTAAATATATCTTCATCTGAAAGGTGAAAATGATTCTAAAATTGCAATAGTTGGAAAGTAAGGCACAAAGAAAATGCATTTAATTGCTCTGATTATTGTCACTTCCACAAGTTAATTTTCCTAACACAGAAACTTAGCTCTGCTTTTACTATGACTTGACAACCAGCCACCTCCCTGACCTCGGGCTCCTTGCCTGCCCTTGGGAATCCTGCTCCTTCCCACAGAGGGCCTGTTAACAGTGCCAGAGACACTTGCAAAGCCTTTGTCAACCCACCATTCTGGGCGGACCCATCCTCAGAGGGGGCCACTCTGCCTGTGGGCTTCTCTTTGACATGCAAATCATGGTGACATCAGAAAGAGGTAGAGTTGAACTTACCAAGGGATTTTCCTCATGGAAGGAGAGAATCTATGGTGCTAGTTTTATCAGGAGAAGCTAATAGGTTGAAAAACAAAAGCAGGTGTTGGCGACCATCAGGCTCTTTAACCTAAAATGGCGCCGGGAGTCCTTCTCCTCCCCGCTGCAGCTCGCGCCAAAAAACCTGGCCCGTATAGTCATTGGCCCTTCCTAAAAAGGTCACAATAAAGCCTATTGGCCCGTTTGAGCCTGGCCAGCCATGGCCTAAGATAACGTCACCCTCAACCGAACCTCCCCACCTCATGGGTTTCAAAAATTCCCCATAGTCACCTTCCGCTTAATGTGCGCCTGCGCGATGAAGATAGCGTTCCGGGTGCGGTGTCTTCATTCCATTGGTTCTAGGTGTTACATGACACCACCCAAAGCCAATAAAATACAGCCACGGCATTCAAGCCTCACCACACCGCCGCCCCAACCAATAGAAGACTCCAGCTATATCCCGCCCTCTTTGCCTTCCCACACCCGCGTAACCAGCCAATAGCCGGAACTTCAAACCTGCCTATCAGCAAACAACATGCTCCCTTATCCCGCCCCTTCCTCCCCCTGGTCACGTGGACGGTTTAAAAACTGGCTTCCCCCCGCCCTTAAACGGCCCTTGACCAGAAACCGTCTTTGTCTCGTTCTCTCTTTCTCGCCCCTTCTTTTTCAGGCTCGGTCCCCCTCGCCCCCACGAATAACCGCGTCCCGCAGGACGGGACAATCGCTTAATAGCCTACCACTGCTGACATCCAATGTCAGTACCTGAGGGCAGGTGGATTATTTGAGCATATTCACAGGGGATAAAATCTCCATTTGCAGTTCTTATAAAGGAGCATTCCCTATCTTAGTTAACAAATTGTGGTATGCCCAAATTCCTTATTTTGTCACAGCTTAAGCTTTCAGAGGAATAAGTTTTTCAAGGGTGACATTACTTAAAATGATGAGAGGTTAGATTTTCTTTGTTTTTCAATTCTCTTTATTATTAAATCATAGCTGTGTACAATAGTGCAATCAAGGGGTACAATGTGCTGGTTTCATATACAATCTAAACTATTTTCATCAAACTGGTTAACATAGCCTTCATGGCATTTTCTTAGTTATTGTGTTAAGAGCTTTACATTCTGCATTTAGTAAGTTTCACCTGTATCCTTCTAAGATGCACTGTAGATGTGGTCCCACTAATTACCCTCCCTCTACCCCAACATCCCTCCCTCCCCTCCCTTGCCCTTTTCCCCTATTCTTGTGCTATAATTGGGTTATATCCTTCATATGAAAGCTATAAATTAGCTTCATGGTAGGGCTGAGTACATTGGATACTTTTTCTTCCATTCTTGAGATACTCTGCTAAGAAGAATATGTTCCAGTTCCATCCATGTAAACATGAAAGAGGTAAAGTCTCCATCTTTCTTTCAGGCTACATAGTATTCCATGGTATACATGCACCACAATTTATTAATCCATTCATGGGTCAATGGGCACTTGGACTTCGTCCATGACTTAGCAATTATGAATTGGGCTGCAATAAACATTCAATCCTATAATTCCTTTACTAGGTATATACCCAGGAGACCAAAAACCACATTATAACAAAAATACTACACAATTTAATATTATAATATAAGGAAATGATTTGGAAGGAAACTTAATTTTAATTTATTATGTAACATAGCTTTTACTTAGTCTTATATTTAAAATGGAACATATTAAAAGGCAAATTAGTTGCTCTTAGAAGTTTCTAGAAAATAGCCTGTACCTATTAACCTTATCTTATCCCTTAAAATCAAAGTGCATTTTCAATACTAAATGTTGAGTGTTGCATAATTCCTATATTTTGGTTGCACATATATGTGCTTCTACTGTTGTAGTTACTATTATTCAATGATGAAGAAAATTAAAAGTTTGGTTAGGCGATCACTGATAACCTATCCTTAATGGTTCATTTAAAATGTCCTTACTAGGGGATTTTTAACATTTCATAAAAGTGTTTTAAATTGAAAAATTATCATTGAGGCTAAAATTATACAATATGTCACTTTGTCAGAATAAATAATTTCTGATGTGATAGTTCTTATTAAAGAAAAGAGTTGCCGAATGAGTAGCATGTTAATTAGATATGCAAAAATAATATTTTAGGTAAGCATGCACAAGTGAATTCAGTTCTAATGAATGTATTCAACTGGTATCCTTTATTCAGGACAGAGGATAAATATATATAAGCCTGTACAAAGTATCTGATGGCAGAAACGGCAAAGGGACGTTAATCTTTCCTATTTTTTTTTTTTTTTGAGGCTTAACAACTGTTTTTCATGAATACTAGATGCTGGGGGTGGAGGGAACTAAAAGGCATAAATATGCCGGATTCTTAAGAAAATCCTTTTGGTTTCATGATTCACTAAATCTGCTTTCTAAGGTTATGTAATTAAATTCTAGAATTAAATATCTGAAAATTAATTCTTCTGGAACTTAACTGGCATGGATTTATCTTGAAAGCAAGTATTTTTAGTCTTCAGTGAGTAAAATCATCTCAGCATAATAGGTAAGACTTTCCTAATGAAATGCCGTAATTGGTGAAGAATCTCTCAGGTAATTTGCCAGTGGAAATGAACCATCTCATTTAGTATGCAAGAAATAAAATATTTCCTATGCTGCAGAAAAGCTTTGTGTAACAAACAGGAGGGTCAAGTTGGGCTGTTGAACCTGTAAGGGAGGAATAAATATTCTCCTTTCTTCATGAAGGTGCAAAGAAATGAGATAATTATAGACTTTGATTTTTATTACATTATAAATTATATTATATCCACACAGTGGAATAATATGACGCTATTAATGATATTTCAAAGAATATTTCATGAAGTAAATTTTTTAATAGAAAAGAACTACTTGTAATTCTTTATTCCTTTGCTATATTTTATATTTTCCAAATTTTAAACAAGCTGGACTTCCAACTTGTGGCTCAGTGAGTAGGGCGCCAGCCCCATATGCCGGAGGTGGCGGGTTCAAACCCAGCCCCGGTCAAAAACTGCATTAAAAAAAAAAATTTTAACAAATTTTCTGATCCTCAGGAGAAGCAAAGTTAATTTTCAATAGAAGGAATTGCAGTATTGTATATAATTGTTTTTCTTCATAAGGCAAATTTCTTGAAATGTCATAAAACTTCCCTAATAGAAATAAGATACAAGGAAAAAGGCAAACTGCTGAAGTATAAGCTGGCCTAGGCATGGTAGGCGCTTGATAAATACTTTAATGTTAATTATGGGTCTGATTTGATGCTTATTTTATATCAGGATTCAACTCTACTTTCAAACCCTATTAACATGGCATTATTAATACCACAATTTATTTATATCTTTAAATATTCTTATTTTTATGCAATAAACATGCTAAAATATTAGGAGCAAAGTCTCCTAATTTTCATAATTTGCTTTCAGATGGTACTAAAAATTATATATACAATTTATACATGTATTTCAAATGTATGCATTGATAAACATACAGAGATAGTATACACATGTGCTCATACTTATAAATATGTGTGTACATTAAGACAAAGCAAAGCAAATACAGTTAAATATTACTGTTAAATATAGACATTAGGTAATACCACAATTAAAAACTTACAGCTAAATATTTCTACTAAAGTCTCATGGCTTGGAGCCTATAGCTCAGTGGTTAGGGCGCTGGGCACATATACCAGGGCTGGTGGGTTTGAACCCGGCCCAGGCCTGCTAAACAACAATGATAACAACAACAACAAAAAATAGCCAGGTGTCTGTAGTCCCAGCTACTTGGGAGGCTGAGGCAAGAGAATTGCTTAAGCTCAAGAATTGGAGGTTGTTGTGAGCTGTGACACCACAGCACTCTACTAAGGACTACATAGTGAGAGGCTGTCTCCAAAACAAAAAAATAAGTTCCATCTATAAAATACAATTCAACTGATCACATTAAGCACTCTCTCACACAAGTTTTTTGAGTTCACATTACCAACCACACATAAAAAGATTAAGCTCAGAGTTTTTAAGTACTACCTTGCCTAAGACTGCAGAGTTAGACAAGCCAAGAGATGAATCCAATCTCGATCTTAGAGTCCTAAATCCGGGACTCTTTTCCCATACTCAGTAGGAGTGTTTCTCCTCACCTTCTCTCTGTTCTCTTTTGCTTCTGCATGAGCCTAATTCTAGCAATTCTTCCAATTGATTATGGGTGTGGAGCTCTTGGGGGACACTCCATCTTCCCTAGGCAACCTTTCCTCACAAACCTGGCTGGAGAGGGGAAAGAGCTGACGTAGAGCTGTGAGGGAAAGAAGGTGTAGGGCAAAGTCCACCAGCAGCAGAAACCTCATTTTGCAAGGGGTGTGTAAAGAATGAGAGCAAACATGGAAGGCTTACCAAATGTGGAAAGGGATCTTTAGGGCAGGAGGTGACCAGAGGGTGAGAAAGTAACCTCTCAAAAGGTACGATTGCTGTAAGGGCAGCAAGCTCATTCAGAAGGCGTTCTTTGATAGCCCCTGGTGGGGAAGCCATGCTGATCCTATAGAAATTGTTGGACCAATAAATAGGTAATAAGTATATAATAAAAATAGCACTTATTGAGCTTTCACTATGTTTGGGCCTTTGTTAAGGCTTTTATACACATTTCTTTCCATCTTAACATCGACCCATTTTACAGTTGAGAAAACGAAGTCTTTGAAGAGTAAACAGAACTTGCTGAATGACATACCAGTAAGTGCTAAATAAAGCAACATTCAGACGTGGGTTTGTGTGCTTTCTTAAGTGCCTGTAGCCTGTGTGCCTTACTGCAGATTGCTGCTTAGAAAATCATAACTTGCTGCACATGGTCTGGGGCCCTTATAACTCCAGGAGCTTGTCATGTGCTACCTCACGTGCACCCAAATACGTATGCCCTGTTCTAAAGCTCAAGAAAGGGTAAAATACGATTTTCCTACCAAGCTTTTGCCTAAGTAAAGAGCTAAAATGTAATATCCTCGAGCACTGTCACAGCGGGACGAATGCTCATAAACAGAGGTCAACTGCTCTCCCTGTCTCCTGGGATATGATATGCTGCCAGTAATGATATTTGCAAGAATAGTATTTCATTTTCCCTTTAGATGTACTTGGTGTTTTCTATCATGAATTGCAGGGTTTGGATGCCAGGACTCCAGCTACAGCAAACGCAGCCCTGTCTGCTCATCTAGATGTGGACCGGAAGCTTCTGCCACCTGCCCCATGGGCCAAGGCTGTTAGACAGAAATTGGCCCAAGGTCTGTGTAACTATTGGCAGCTACTCAGGAAGACTCTCCCTGTAAACAAATATTGGTTGCTGTCCTTCCTGAAGAGAAAAATGAGATGGGCACCCAGAAAATAAAGGTGCAGAAGAAAAGATACAGTGGGAACATTATAAATATATCAGGGATTTAGGCATGAATGACATTTCACAAAGACTTTGAAGGGGATTTGGACTCTGGTCAAACATTTAAAGCAGCTTCCGATTCTGCTTTATTTTGAAAACAGATTTGACTAGGATGGAAATATTCACGTGTAACCCAGAGGGTGTCTGAGGGAGCAAATGCTCCAAATGTTCTCCCTGGCAGAGGTCTTCAACAAATCAAGAAAAATCTGGGGCTCGTTTAAAGTGTTAGATGATTTAAAATTAGTTAGCAAGATCACGAACATTGTTTATTACATTTCTATCAAGTTGTACCTTCTGATAAATCAGGCTTGACACAGAACATGAGGTTGTGGCTCTAAATAGGAGGAATGTAGGCCAGGGCTGGAACTGAGCTTTGGAAAGGAACTGCTTATTGAAAGAATGGTGCAGAGTCTAGCTTAGTCCTGGACATGCCACGAGGCCGATGTCTGCTTAGGCCTGGAGATGCCATGAGGCTGATGTTGTCCAAACTGTGTTCTGCAAAGACATGTCCGTGTAAGATTCTTGGGCCCAAATAAGTGTCCCATGGCTCTATAAATTTAAAAAACACTATATTCACTGTAACTCTGCTACCATGTAGAGATTCACAATGCATATTAGAAGTATATCAAGTACTGTAAAAATTGCATAATTAAAGAAGAGGCATAATGTTGCCCTAATTCAAGATTTGCCATTTAACTATGGGCTCCCTTTTCATATCTTACTATTACTATTACTAATTGCTTAATAAAAATGAGTAACCCAGTTGAGCACTTACACTATGTGAGACATTATTCAGGAATGAAATATGTGAACATATCCTAACTCAATCCTCAGCCTAAAATACAGTAGGCATTGCTATTCTTACCATTTTACAGAATAGGAAACTGAGGCACAGAGTAACTTATCGAAGATCATATAATGAGTAAGTGGTGAGGCTCACTTACAATCCAGGCACTCCTTCACCCCTGCCTGGTCACTACACCACTAGACCAGAGTTACTCAGCCAGGGTACAACAGAGGAGATACACATCAGCCATGACATATTGATGGTTATAAAATTTATGACGTGGCCAAAATGTAAGGCCATTTTTGTTACTATTCCAAAATTTGAATAGTAGAAATAATTATTTTTTGGACATTTGCATAAAAATTGATAAGAAATATACATGCGTACATTATCACAGATATTTTCAACATTATAGTTTTTTTGGTTATTGTGAGATTCTCACTCTGTTACCTTGGGTCGAGTGCTCTGGCATCCCAGCTCACAGCAACCCCAAACTTTTACACTCAAGAGATCTTCTTTTTTTTTTTTTTAATTGGTTTTTAAATTTTAAATTTTTATTTATTTTTTATTTTATTCTATTTATCATTAAATCATAGCTGTGATAATAGTGCAATCAAAGGGTACATTGTGCTGGTTTCATATACAATCTTAACTATTTTCATCAAACTGATTAACATAGCCTTCCTGGCATTTTCTCAGTTATTATATGAAGACATTTGTATTCTGCATTTAGTAAGGTTCACCTGTACCCTTCTAAGATGCACCGTAGGTGTGGCCCCACCTATTACCCTCTCTACACCCCAACCTCCCCCCTCCCCTCCCTACCTTTCCCTTTTCCCCATATTTTTGTGTTATAGTTGGGTTATACCCTTCATACAATAGCTATAAATTAGCTTCATAGTAGGGCTGAGTACCTTGGATACTTTTTCTTCCATTCTTGAGATACTTTGCTAAGAAGAATATGTTCTAGTTCCATCCATGTAAACATGAAAGAGGAAGGATGTTTGGAGAATATTTAGAGATCTAAAAATTGATCTGCCATTTGATCCTATAAT
>CAUYON010007168.1:0-11676 GCA_963573935.1 Arctocebus calabarensis
TTAATGTCTTTATATAGTGATCAAGGAAATGCCATGAAGGATATCTGTAACAGTACTGTCAAAATATTTCTGAATGTATATGAATCGTGCCCTGTGATTGCACCAATGTACATAATTATGATTCAATAAAATTATTAAAAATAAATAAATAAATAAATAAATAAATATTATTAAAAGGGGTAAGGGGAGAATGGGCAAAGGAAGGAATCACGAAGGGGCCAACTTTCCTGATTTCTTTTTTCTTTCCCCCAGGGCCCATCCAGTTTGAATCTGTTTTGGTTGTGGTTATTGTTTTCATTTAACTCATCAAAATACATGCGGTGTCCCGGCAGGACGTCTCTGGGTCAGCTGGGTAGAAGGCGGACAGAGAGAGGGCTCCTTGTGAAACCCAGCAATGATTCCCCGGCTGCTCGCTGGCCGCGTTTGTGAGTTTTGAGCTGAGTTTCTGCCCTGTCCAAAGAGTCTCTGGTCAGAAGAATAGCCATTGAGAGGAACAGGAAGGCAGCGTGGAGTCCTGTAAATAAAGAACCACCCCCTCCAGCACATGGCTTTTGCGTTCAGCTCATTCCTGGAAGCACCGCTCTGAAGGAACCCGCCTTGCCTTCTTCCTGCCTGCCCGATTGCAGGTGGTACAGCGCAGCGGCTTAGAGTTCCGGCTTGTTCAAATCCAGACCCTATCTCTCCAGCTTCCGTCTGTCCGTCTGCAAGACAGAGATTGCCCCAGCACCTGCTCTATCTAGTCGGCGAGACTAAATGGGATGGATGGTGCACATCAAGTCCTGTGCCAGATACGTAACCTGCATTTGTCTTTCAGATCCATTCTCTCTACTTTTTTACGGGGCGCTGTGACCGAGCTGAACTGTAATCACAGACTCCCCTGTCCTGTGGCCATCCTCACCTCAGGGACGCACTCCCAGGGAGTCAGAGGGGAGGAGGACAGAGAGGCCAGAGGCACTCACCCTGTTGGCTGGTCCCTGGGCAGGCACAGTCCCACTCAAGGATGAGCACAATCACGAGGGACGTTTAAGCTTGAATGCCAGCTTTTTAAAGAATTTCCATGATTTACCCTGGCAATTACTAAATCTCTGTTCTGACAGCCACAACTCCTTGGGGGTGGTGCCCTCTCCAGTTCTGGGCGGCATCGCTCACTCCCCTTCCCCCTTCATGCCTCGGGGTCCTGAGCCCCAATACCTCATCATTTTCTGTTGATTGGCCATAATCCTGCCCACACCTTTGGGAAAAGTCTCTTTAGTAAACTGTCCTCCATTACCCTGTCTCCTGATGGTTTCCCGATGCTACGGGGGCTTGGCACACATTCCTGGCATATAATAGGAATTCAGTAAGTGCAAGCTGTTAGTTTCTGTTACTGTTAAAAAGGAAAGATCTGATCAATAAAATTATAAAAAAAAAAAAAAAGGAAAGATCTGGGTACACCTGGAGGTTGTGGAGGTGAGCCCCATGGCAGCAACTGGACCACTGGAAACTTTCAGCAGAGGTTTATTGAAGAAAAGACGAGAACCGCATTCTTCAAAGTGTGGCCTATGCGCCCCTCGGGGCCCCATGAGGTCAAAACTATTTCAAGAATAGTGTTCTTTCCAGAATAACACACAGACATCCCTTGCCCTCTCTCTGTATTGGCCTTTGCACTGATGTCTCCAAGCAGCGGTAGGTGTGATGCCTGGTGCCTCAGCCCGGGGCTCTGTCATACTTCCAGTCACCATATCCTTCCCCACCACACACTCACAGCTACGAAAATAAAAATAAAACATTCTGAAAAGGCCAGTTCCACTGAAGAATGCCCTGGAGGTGAAGCTGCAGAGAGGGACCCGGCAGGGAGTAGGCAGGCAGCACATCGCCGTGTGACACAACGCAAGGGTTGTCACAGGGAAAGCACGTGCCCAACTGTTGAGATCAAGGATTGAACTAGCAGTGTCTAATGTGAGTGTCTGGCACACATCATTGAGAGTGAAAGAAGTGAGTCTGTCCCCTTAGGGAAAAGAGTTATTGGTTGCTAAATGATAAAATTCAAGCTTTCAGGGGGAAACTGGAACTTTGGAAAACCCGGGTCTGCTACCGTGATGCTAACAGCTTCCTAGTGCTTGAAGACTTTTCTGGCTTGGCTCGGCACCTGTACCTCAGTGGTTACAGCACCAGCCACATACACCAAAGCTGGAGGGTTCAAGCCCAGCCAGGGCCTGCTAAACAACAGTGACAACTGCAACCAAAAAAAATAGCCAGGCAATGTGGCAGGGACCTGTAGTCCCAGCTACTTGGGAGGCTGAGGCAAGAGAATCACTTAAGGTTGCTGTGAGCTGTGATGTTGAGGCACTCTTCTCAGGATGACATAGTGAGACTCTGTCTCAAAAAAGAAAGAAAGAAAGAAAGAAAGAAAGAAAGAAAGAAAGAAAGAAAGAAAGAAAGAAAGAAAGAAAGAAAGAAAGAAAGAAAGAAAGAAAGAAAGAAAGAAAGAAAGAAAGAAGGAAAGAAAGAAAAAGGCAGTGCCTGTGGCTCAGTGAGTAGGGCGCTGGCACCACATACCGACGGTGGCAGGTTCAAGCCCGGACCCAGCCGAACTGCAACAAAAATATAGCCGGGCATTGTGGTGGGCGCCTGTAGTCCCAGCTACTCAGGAGGCTGAGGCAAGAGAATTGCCTAAGCCCAAGATCTGGAGGTTGCTGTGAGCTGTGTGAGTCCACAGCACTCTACCAAGGGCAATAAAGTGAGATTCTGTCTTTAAAAAAGAAAAAAAAGACTTTCTGGCTAGATGTGGTGGCTTATACCTGTCATCCTAGCATTTTGGGAGGCCAAGGCAGGAGAATCACTGGAGAACAGGAGTTTGAGACCAGCCTGGGTAACACAGCAAGGTGTATCTCTCTTCAAAAATGTTTTACAAATTAGCCAAGTGTGACAGTGCTTGATCCCGGGAGTGCAAGGGTTTGGTAAGCTATGATTACACCACTACACTCCAGCCTGGGTGGCAGAGTAAGACCCTGTCTCTATAAAAAAGTTGTTTTTAGTATTAAAAACATATAAAAAGACTTTCCTGAAGAGATAACTGACGATATTAACAAATGTCACCATTGATATGCAGCACCTTTTATAATTATATGCTCATTTGCATCCTTACTCATTTAATCCCTGTTCCTCTCAGCCAACTATACAACTAATTTTTTTTTTTTTTTTAAGAAACAGAGTCTTATTTTGTTGCCCTCAGTAGAGAACTATGGCATCACAGCTCACAGCAACCTCCAGCTCTTGGGCTTAGGCGATTCTCCTGCCTTAGCCTCCAAGGTAGTTGGGACTATAGGCAACCGCCACAACACCCAGCTATTTTTTGTTGCAGTTTGGCTGGGGCTGGGTTCGAACCTACCACCCTCAGTATATGGGGCCAGAGCCCTACTCACTAAGCCACAGGCACCCCCCCCCAATCAGGCCAATTTTTTGAAGACAGTGACCAAGATATACCTGGTATATGTCTTAGTGCTTGGTACACAGCAGGATATCAGTAAAGCCCACTAAAGAAATGTAAATGAGAAAATCAACAAATGAAATGACTGTTCTCTCCCCATAATCTCACTAAATCTTCCTTGGAGGTTTCCTTGACATCTGTGCCAGTCTGCTCAATATAACGACCCAAGCCAAATGTGCATAAAAAGCACCAAAAATTAATATATATTTCACGCTCCTAAACAGCTGAAATCATCATTGAGAGGAAAAAACCAAAACACACACAGAGAACAAGAAAGAAACCGTGGCTCAGCGCCGGTAGCAGCTAGGGCACCAGCCAACCCGGGCCTGCCAAACAACAATGCCAACTGCAACCAAAAAATAGCTGGGCATTGTGGTGGGCGCCTATAGTCTCAACTACCTGGAGGCTGAAGTTTGAGGTTGCTGTGAGCTGTGATGCCACAGTATTCTACCTAGGGCAACATAGTGAGACTCTGTCTGAAAAAAAAAAAAGAAAGAAAGAAACCAGCACTAGTTTCCATGACATTTCACTATTTATTTAAAATGTTAGGAAAATGAATACACCACAAAAGGCCGAAAAGCAATCATTAGTCAAAGATGAAAAGGCAAACTGCAAATCAGCCGAAAACCACAAATTCAACAATTGCATTGGCTGAGTTAGAAATGACCCGGCATTAATGATAATCTCAAATGTTCCTGGACCAAGAAAGAAAGGGTAGATGGAAAATAATTTTTAATTTCTTCAGGTTCTTTTCGTTAAGGAGGAAAAAAAAAAACTAAAGCAAAACAAAAACCACTATCTGCATCCCATGTCAAATGCCAAATGTAATGATTTAATTAAATAATTTCTTAGTAATTAGAGCATAAATTGGAAGTAGTCTTTTATTATGGTACTGGAGAGGTATGGTAAACACCTACCAGAAATCCTAAAGCAACAATTCATATATCGTGGCAGGAACTTTTGCCAAGAGGACAAAGTCCTTCTTATGACATTTTTGCAGAAACAAAGCCCATCGACATTTGGAAAAATTATTTTGCTCATTAGTAAAAGTAAAGTGATCCTATGGACCACAGGGTGGCTCAGAACTTAACTCAACTAGACACTTGAGGCTTCAGCCCTAAAGGAATACAGATGAGCACTGTGAGCAATTCGCATCCGTCACTCTGAACTAGTCTTTGAGATCGTGGGGAACAAAAGGGTAACGGAGTTACTACATACATTTGTCAAGGGGTTAAACGAAAAGGCATATTTTACAAAGTCTACTTATAGTAAAGCTAATATGATTTATATTTGTCCAACAAGAACATTCCTTAAAGGATCACAGGCCAAAATGGAACACTTCCTAAGAAGGCGGATTCCCAAGGTACACGAGTGCTTACAAATATAATCGCAAAAGACATAATTTAAGCTTGAATGTCATCTTTTCAAAGAATTTCCATGATTCACCCCAGCAATTGGCAAATTATTTCTTCCCTAAAATTTGAGAAGATTATGAGAAATGTAATGAGTTTAAGTGAAGCAATAGAAAATACTTCTTTGAAACAACCTTCAAATTCTACAGCAGAGTGATGCCCTACAAAATACTTCCCCTGGGGAGAAGCAAAGAAAGGAATGGAAATAAGTATTGAGTATTTACTAAATGGCAGTACTGTGCTGTGTTTGGTGCTGAAGACTCATAAGGGAAACTGTCAATATCCTCAGGTGGCACCTGTGGCTCAGTGGGTAGGGTGCTGGCCCCATATACCGAGGGTGGCGGGTTCGAACCTGGCCTCAGCCAAACTGCAAAAAAAATAGCTGGGCATTGTGGCAAGCACTGGTAGTCCCAACTACTTGGGAGGCTGAGGCAAGAGAATCTCCTAAGCCCAAGAGCTGGAGGTTGCTGTGAGCTGTGATGCCACAGAACTCTACGGAGGGCGATAAAGTGACACTCTGTCTCTAAAAAAAAGTAGTCCATATTATTTTAGATGGCTCTATAAGGAGAGACGTCAAAAATAGCAATCTTGTGCTGTAAGTGCTGGGCTAAAGGGATATTCTGATTCACTGGGGAGGAGAGAGGCATCAAAGGCAAAATTCAAGGCGAGTCTCTTAATCAGGAAGATGAGCAGAAGAAGCAGAAGAATTATAGAGGCAGGTGCCAAGGGAGAACTTGAAACGCTCCATCAACTCACATATCATCTCCTCCCAGATTTCCAACGCCAATGAATGGCACTAAGTTGTCCACCCAGAATGATACAAATCATTTTTTATTCCTAATTCTCCCTTACTATACCCACTCCTCCTGCCTCAGCAACAGTCACTGGTCTCCAGATTAAGCTACTGTAATCAAGGGCCCCACATCTCTTTACCTTAAAACCTCAACTGGAATACTCTTGGAAGACAAGAACAGATATTATTAAAATGCTTTTGGAAAGCAATTCAATAATATATACTAAAAGCTTTATATCTTTTTAAATCCAGCATAAGAATTTAATATATTGAAAGTATTTTATGCACAAAAAATGTCCAGAATGTTGTTTATAATGAAAAAATATTGGAAATGATTCAACTATCTAACAAAAGCATATAATTCAGAAACATTATGTTAACCAATAGTTTACAATAGGAGGAAATTTGTGTGTTGTGATATTAAGAGAAAAACCAAGATACAAAATTGCAGATCCACTTTTTAAAAAAATATATACAAAAGAGACTAGAAAGAAATACATTTAAAAAAAAAAAAAAAGAAATACATTTTAAAATACCCATGCTGTCTTTAGGGAGAATGAGCAAGACTATGCCTGATTTTCTTTTCTTCCTTTGACTCTTTCTTGGTTCACAGTTTTTCAACAATAAATGTGAATGGCTTAATTTTTTTCATTGCACAAGTAATTATAATTGTTTAAAACCCAAACATCGGGTGGCGCCTCTGGCTCAGTGGGTAGGGTGCCAGCCCCATATACCAAGGGTGGTGGGTTCAAACCCAGCCCCAGCCAAATTGCAACAAAAAAAAATAGCCAGAAAAAAAAATAAAATAGCCAGGTGTTGTGGCGGGCACCTGTAGTCCCAGCTACTCCAGAGGCTGAGGCAAGAGAATCACCTAGGAGTTGGAAGTTGCTGTGAGCTATAACGCCACAGCACTCTACCAAGGGTGATAAAGTGAGGCTCTGTCTCTAAAAACAAACAAAAAAGATCCTTTAGGGCGGTGCCTGTGGCTCAGTGGAGTAGGGCACAGCCGGAGGTTGTGGGTTCAAACCCATCCTTGGCCAAAAAAAAAAAATGGTTACGTATTTAAAAAAAAAAAAAAAAAACTCAAACATCACTTAGAGTTTGCTAGATCACCACCTGCAGTCCTAGTCTTCTTGATGAGATTATAAGATTAACAATCAACTGATTAACTTTCTAGACCTTTTGAAAAAATCATTTGTATGGATTTAGATCTACCTATATAAATATTGTAGATAGTATTGCGCTGTGTGTGAGTACCAAGGGTAGGACCAACTCAGGGAGATTGAGAATGTAAAGGAAGGTACCAGGCAGACAGAAGGAAGAAGCCTATTACAGGCAAAGGGAATGTTTGTGAAAAGGTGCAGAGAAAGATCTCATTTAAAAAGCAATGGGGGCTTGGCGCCTGTGGCTCAACGGTCAAAGGCGCCAGCCACGTACACCTGAGCTGGCAGGTTCGAATCCAGCCTGGGCCCGCCAACCAACAATGACGGCTGCAACCAAAAGATGGCCTGGCGTTGTGGCGGGCGCCTGTTTTCCCAGCTACTTGGGAGGTGGAGGCAAGAGACTCACTTGAGCCCAGGAATTGGAGGTTGCTGTGAGCTGTGATGCCACGACAGTCTTTCCAGGGTGACAGCTTAAGGCTCTGTCTCAAAAAAAAAAAAAAAGAAAGAAAAGAAAAGCAATGGGAGGCTGGCGCCTGTGGCTCAACGGGCTAAGGCGCCAGCCACGTACACCTGAGCTGGCAGGTTCGAATCCAGCCTGGGCCTGCCAAACAACAATGATGGCTGCAACCAAAAAATGTCCGGGCGTTGTGGCGGGCGCCTGTAGTCCCAGCTACTTGGGAGGCAGAGGCAGGAGACTCGCTTGAGCCCAGGAATTGGAGGTTGCTGTGAGCTGTGATGCCATAGCACTCTGTCCAGGGTGACAGCTTGAGGCTCTGTCTCAAAAAAAAAAAAAGAGTCTATTGTTCTTGTTGCTAGGCCTGTGAGATATTCACATCCTTTTGTGGCTGGGAAGCTAAGTTCTGACTGGTAGTTTGGTTGGTGTTCCCTTCTCCCCAGGTGTGATCAGTCACTCCGGATAGGATTAAGGCAAGATGGGTGTGTGGGGGCCTCACCCTTGTCTTTTTCCCTAGGAGAGCTAGATTTCTAGCCATCTGTCAAACAGGAGTGGCACTGACATGATCTCCTGACAGGGAATGAATATGGGTGTGTGAGAGGGAGGAGTGAGGGGTGACACGAGGTTTTTTGCCTTAGCAGCTGGAAGAAAAGAATTGCCATTTACTGTGACGAGGGAAAGACTGAGGAGTGGGACTGTCTGATGTAGTTTCAAGTCAGCATCAGTATCCTTCGCTGTATAACAGAAGACCTTTTCCTTTTAAGAAAATGTGGATTGGGCAGTGCCTGTAGCTCAGTGAATAGGGTGCTAGCCATATGCCGAGGGTGGTAGGTTCAAACCCGGCCTTAGCTAAACTGCAAAAAAAAAAAAAAAAAAAAGACAATGTGGATTAAGCACTTGATTCTAGAATCTTCTAGGTAATACGGCAACCATGAATTGTGCCAGAAACTGTATGTCCATCACCACTTACCCCTGCAAGGTCCCTGACACTGGTGTTAGCATGCCGATTATATATTTTTTTTGTGTGTATTATGTAATACTTATTGAACACTTGGGTTATAGGCAAAGACAGGTGAAGTTGTTTGCCCAAGCTTATTAACCAGTAGGGGGCAGAGCGGAGATTCCAGTTGGGTTACTTGACCCTGGAGCATCCATCTCTTCAAGACACTGGTGCCTAACTGCAAAATTGAATGTTGTGCAGCCTCAGAAAGAAATGCTTGATAATAATTCTAAATTATCCATTTCCACACTTTACGATAGTGAACTCAGTAATTTATATTTTTCTTATGGAAGTTGAATGTTTGCTTTTTAAGCTCCACAAAGGAAAAAACAAGGCTTCTCCCATTAAAGAGGAAGTGTAACTAGACAGTGCAAGCTTTGCTTAGTCAAGAGGAAAATTTCAAAATAAAGAACTTTAAGCATTTGAGGAAGTGGGTCAACAAGCCAACAGAGAATCAGAGAAATGCTTCTTTATGATGGTTGTTTAAAATTGAAGGAACAACACAGAGCAGTACTCATCTTAAATTTGCACTTTGTCCAAGGTGGTGACCCTTGAAGATGGTATTGAAGAGGCGTGTGCAACGTCACACGTTAGGATACACGAGCAGGGTTATTAGGACTTGTGGATGCATTTGGTTGTCTGCTTTCTCTCAACTTCCTTTCCCTAAAATGACAAAACAGCCACATAACCATCAGGCTTTGGTTCGTGTATTCATTCTTGATGATTATCATCATAAAGATATGAGTTACAGGAAGGGGACACCAGCTAATGCTGGCACAGGGTCAGTTATAGACGGAAGTGTGAGGGCACAACCGAAGTTTGATTTTATAGGAAAACAAATATGCAAGAGAAAAACTTTATTTTATAAACCTCTCTCTTTAAAAAAACCAAAATCAAAACTCATTTATTGTTTCCCTTATGGCTATGATATTAATGAAATCAAATGAATTCTTCTTGCTCAGGGCAAATATGTACTTGAACTTCATAATCATTTCTGATGAATTCTCCTAATTTCTGAGCAACTGGTCACCTGCTTACAGAGCCTGTATCTGCTCCCTGTTACTGCATCGGGACTTCCTGCCCTTTGTGCTCTCGTTTGTGCCAGTCCAATTAAATATGGGCACAAAATCCTACCTTCATTTTCCAAAGAGCCGAGATAAGATTACAGTTGTAGTATGATGTCCTTGAAACGTCAAAGGGTAGAGAGAAGGGAGTCATTGGTTAATGCTGCCCCTTGTGGCCACTCTTGGAACTCACAGAAATGAGTGCAGAGGCTTAAAGGGTTTCCTGTCTGCTCGCAGCCTCCAGCCACTTCAAAGGGCACCCACATAATCTCTTCAGAATCTTAGGCAAATCTTCTTACCTGGGTGGCAGGTGCTCACACATCTGGCCTTAAAAAGGAAGGAAAAGAGTCCTCCTGAATCAGGTTTTATGGTTCATTTTCAAATCTTCATTTCATGTCCAAAGGTTCTTTGTTCCAAGACTGAGGTTCATTCTCATTTCTTTCAGAAGAAGTCTCATTACTCCACCCACAGGGCAAGGCCTGGCCTCAGGGTTTCCCCCAAATAATCCTACCACACCCACACACTTGGGTGGTATCCCCTGGAATGATTCTGAAGGAGCTAAGGAAATTTAGTCCCCGAAATATGACTCCTTGGTATAAGGACCATAAAGAATATTTCCAATTAAAGACCATAGGGGAGCAATGAAGGAGGCCTTACATCTATCTACATAAAACCTGAGTAACCTGATTGGAAATCAAAAGGGGCTGCTGATTTCTTATCACATGCTAATAGACCTGGCCCCAGGGTCATTTGAAGCACAGATACCTGTCTCTCAGGTTAATCTATAAATCAATCTGTTTCCACCCATCTATAGACACACACCCCAGCAAACACTTGCCGCATCTATACTTCCCATATTCTCCCTGCCTCTTTTCCAAAAAGCATCTATAAAACATCATCACTGAGACTTTGGGTAATCATTCTTTTTTTTTGAGACAGAGCCTCAAGCTGTCACCTTGGATAGAGTGCTGTGGCATCACAGCTCACACCAACCTCTAATTCCTGGGCTCAAGCAAGTCTCCTGCCTCCACCTCTCAAGTAGCTGGGACTAATGGTGCCTGCCACAAGGCCTGGCCATTTTTTGGTTGCAGCCGTCATTGTTGTTTGGCGGGCCCGGGGGCTGGATTCGAACCCGCCAGCTCAGGTGTACGGGGCTGGTGCCCTAGCCTGTTGAGCCACAGGCACCGAGCCTGAAAATACAGAATTTTTATCATTAGACTACGAAATAAACTGGCCCATCATTACTCTTAGAGTGGCAGTGTTCAAAAGATTTCTTTGTTTTAAATAAGATATTTGCTCTTTAATTTTGTCAGGAGAATCCTTAGGGCTAGCCACAACATTATGTGTTTTTCTTCTAATCTAATTTCTGTATTAATATAATGCAATTATTTCAAATAAGAGATCTCTGAGGGTTTTAAGAAAATGTGAATGTTGTGCCCAGGGGTTCCACAAAGACCACACTGCCAAACAAGCCGAATTCACAGCGGAGTCCCTTTATTGAAGAGCTGGCTAGCAACTGCCTCCGTGTCCCAACATGGGGTTTCTGAGAACAGCCCAGAGTGTTTAAGCTGTCCATTAGGCTTATCAAGAAGTCTTTCAATTGTGGACGCCTGTGGTCCCAGCGACTTGGGAGGCAGAGGCAAGAGACTCCCTTGAGCCCAGGGATTGGAGGTTGCTGTGAGCTGTGATGCCATAGCACTCTATCCAGGGTGACAGCTTGAGACTCTGTCTCAAAAAAAAAAAAAAAAAATTCTGTATTTTCATCTCAGCAATTCTAAGTTCGATTCTCAAGTACAGAATGAACCTGTTCTAGTTTAATGTTTATAACTCCTACCGTTCATTTGTTCTTTTCCCTTCTGTGCACAAATTTTGCTTTCCTATATTCTATAGAGATATATGAGACTTTTAAATATTTATGTAGAAATGATGAACTGAAAAGCTGGGACCCTAGAAAATATGACTGAAGAAAATTATAAGTTACGGGCGGCTCCTGTGGCTCAGCGAGTAGGGCGCCGGCCCCATATACCGAAGGTGGCGGGTTCAAGCCTGGCCTCGGCCGAACTGCAAAACAAACAAACAAAATAGCCGGGTGCTGTGGAGGGCGCCTGTAGTCCCAGCTACTCGGGAGACTGAGGCAAGAGAATCGCTTAAGCCTAAGAGCTGGAGGTTGCTGTGAGCGTGTGACGCCACGGCAATATACCCAGGGCAATAAAGTGAGACTCTGTCTCTACAAAAAAAAAAAAAAAAAAAATTGAAAGCTAAAGAAAAAATTTATATTAAAAATATAGTATTTAATTTCTAAAAAAAAAAAAAAAAGAATA
>CAUYON010007169.1:0-12393 GCA_963573935.1 Arctocebus calabarensis
GGTTAATATCCAAATTATGAAGTTTGAGTTTAGAGCACTTGTGCACCAATGCAATGATTAGCAAAGTTTTATTAGAAACAAAGTGCCACCCAATAGAATATTTTCACTGTTACTGCTCATGGTTTGGTCTTAAAACTTTTTATTTTATTTATTTCTTCTTTTTTTTTTGAGATAGAGTCTCAAGCTCTTGCCCTTGAGTGCTGTAGAATCATAACTCAGAGCAACCTCCAACTCTTGGGCTCTAGCAAGCCTCTTGCCTCAGTTTTTCTATTTATAGTAGAGACAGGATCTCATTTCTTTTTTTGCTCAGGCTGGTCTCAAACTTGTGAGCTCAAGCTATCCACCCAGCCTCCCAGAGTGCTAGGATTACAGGTGTGAGTTACTGCGCCCAGGCTACTTTATTTTATTGTTAATACACGTTTTAAAATGTGCAGGCTTTGTTCTAAACACTTTTTACATTTTATAATTAATTGTTACGTTTATTTTAATTTTTTTTAATTCATAATAAATCTATGAGATCAATTTTAAAAATTCATAATAAGTCTATGAGATCAATCAATATTAAGTGCATTGCCAGGATTTGAACTCAGAGATTATACTCTTCATGACTGTCCCAGGGATTAGAAAGCCTTTCCTGTAAAGGGAATGATTAGGCTTTGTGGGCCATCAAGTCTCTATTGCAACTACTCAACTCTGCTACTGTATTACTAAAAGCAGCCATTGACAATATTTAATTGAGTGGATATGAACGCATTCCAATAAAACTTTATTTACAAAACTAGGCAGTGAAAAAAAAAAAAACTAGGCAGTGGGTAGCATTTGGCCTGTGGTTCATAGTTTCCAACAACTGTACTATGATATATAAAGACATTTTAAACTAGTTTTAATTTTTTAAAAAGAATTCTCAATTTGAAGTTGTGGGTATACAACAGAGTTCCTATACAGCCTTCATCTAGTTTTCCCTACTGTTAACATCTTAATCAAGCATAGTGCACTTATGAAAATAACACTGGTATAATACTATTACCTAAACTATAGTCCTTACTTGAATTTCACCTTTTTTCCCACTGTGGTCTTTTTCTCTGTTCAAGGATCTAATCCAGGTGATCACCACACATTGCATTTAGTTATTATGCTCCCTAAGTCACCTCCAAATTGTAACATTTCAGTCTTTTCTTGCTTCTTATGACTTGACACTTTTGAAGAGTATTGTTCAGTTTTTTGTTTTTTGTTTGAGACAGAGTCTCAACTTTGTCATGCTAGAGTGGCTAAGGCTGGTCTTGAACTTGTGATCTCAGGAAATCTACCTGCCTCAACACCCAGCTATTTTTTAGAGACGGGGTCTTGCTCTTGCTCAGGCTGGTCTGCAGCTCGTGAGCTCAAGCATTCCACCTGCATTGCCCTCCTAGAGTGCTGGGATTACAGGCGTGAGTCACTGCCCTTGGCCCTGTGCAGGTGTTTTGTAGAATGTCCTCCAGTTTAGGTTTGGATAATGTTTTATGGTGGTTTTAATGAGGTTACGAATATTTGCCTAGAATATTATATAAGTAATATTGTGCCTTCATATCAGCAGCTTCATGATGTTAACCTTGATTGCTTTGTTAAAGTAATGTCTGCTAGGTTTCTCCACTGCGAAGATACTACACTCCCCTATGTAATTAATAAATAGCTTAGGGCAGATACATTGCTAGTATGTATATATCCTGTTTCTCCTCAATCTTTCACCCACATTTATTTATTTATTTACTTATTTATTTAAAGACAGAGTCTTACTCTGTCACCGTGGACAGTGTCATGGCATCAGCCTAGCTCACAGCAACGGTAAACTCTTGGACTCAAGAGATCATCTTGTCTCTATCTCCCAAATAGCTGGGACTACAGGTGCCTGCCACAACACCTGGCTAATATTTCCATTTTTAGTAGAGACAGGGTCTTGCTGTTGCTCAGGCCGGTCTTGAACTCCTGAACTCAACGAATCTTCCTGCCTTGACCTCCCAGAATACTGGGATAACATGAGCCACTATGCCCAGCCTTACCCCTCTTATTTTAATAATTTGACTAATGGTGATATTCTCAATATTCTATTTCTCTCTTCTATTTTCATATGATTTGGAATTCTGTGAGAAAGAGTTTTCCCTTCTTCCTCATGTATGTATTGACTTAAGCATTTATCTATGTCAGTATGGAGTAGTGGATATTTACTTGACGGAGTAGTTTATAATTCTATTTTAACATTATACATTTTGTTGCTCAAATTTTTGAAGCTTTGGCCATTGTATTGGGAACTTTTTTACCATCCCCCAGTTCTCTATCCACCCCTAAACTATTGCCCCTCCTTAGAAGTGACCATTGTCACCTCTTTTAATTATTTTGATAATTATTATAACATATATTTTGATCCTTTGATAGCTTCAGGTCTCGAGTTAAATGTTTATATTACTAATTTATTATTGTATAGGACGTTAGAATTAACTTTTTTCCTAACACTGCTTTCCTCTCGCCAGTTTAAGCATACTTTTTCCATCCTCTGCCATTTGAGTGTAGATAGATATTCAGTATTTATGTTACTTTGATTATGTGAACACGCTCCACAGCTAAGCCATGGAGTAAATTATAACTGCTTTTCTCCTGCTGCAACGTTTTTTGCTTTCTTTCAAGTTAAAGATTGTGTTCTTGGGTTGCGGTTGTCCCTGGTTTTCTTTTTTTATGAGTTTAACCCCAGCCCTTCCTTCACTAGTTGTCAGTGTCCTTACTCACACTGTGGTTCTTGGCCCAGCAGCTTTGACACCACCCCACCTGGGAACAGGTCAGAAATGTACTCAGGCCCTACCCTCTGGGGCCAGCTGCATTTTAATGAGATCCCGGATCATTCCTGTGCGCATTAAACCGTAAGAAACCTGGTATCAAGTTATTCCTTCACATCACCGAATGTGAGGGGTCTTTCTGTGCTCTTCAAAGGTCTGCCATCCAGACTGTACCTGGAGCGGCACCTGGGGGCTCCCTCCATCGCTGGTGCTGGAGCTCCTGCTTCCTGTAACCCATGTCTCTCTTTGCCCCTCCCTCCTTCCCTCCCTGCCTCCCCACTCCTTTCTTCCTTATTTCTTTCTTCCCTCCGTTTCTTTCATTTTATTTTATTATTTTTTTTTTATTGAATCATAGCTGTGTACATTAGTTCAATCATGGGGTATAGTGTGCGGGCTTCACATGCAATCTGAGATATTTTCATCAACCTGATTGACATAACATTCATGAGATTTTCTCATTTACTATGTGAAAACATTTTTGATCCGTATTTGTATGCACCCTCTTCTAGCTTTCTGAGAAGGAAATTTTAAATGTCTGTAAATATTTTTTACACTGTTCCCATGTTTGATGGATGGTTTGACTAGGCCTTAAATTCAAGGTTGGAGATGATTTTCCTTCATAATATTCAAGATATTAGTCTAGTGTCCCCTGGCTTCCACTGTTTCTGTTAAGAAGATCAAAGGGATCTTAAAACCTCATCCTTTGTATATCCATATCCAACCTAAGTTGTTTTTCTTTCTGGTAGTTAGTAGTATTTGCTTTTTTTTGGAGACAGAGTATCACTTAGTCACCCTCGGTAGAGTGCTGTGGTGTCACAGCTCACAGCAACCTCAAACTCTTGGGCTCAAATGATCCTTTTGCCTCACCTTCCCAAGTAGCTGGGACTACAGGGGCCACCTCTCTCAAAAGAGAGTCAGCTCTTTTTTAGAGACAGGGTCTTGCTGTAGCTCAGGCTGGTCTTGAACCCGTGAGCTCAGGCAATCTACCCACCTCAGCTTCCAAATGCTGGGATTACAGGCATGAGCCACCACACTTGGCCTATGTTTGCTCTTTTTAAATCCAGTCCCTCAGGGCAGGCACGGTGGCTCGTGCCTGTAATCCTAGCACTCCGGGAGGCCGAGGTGGATGGATTGCCTGAGCTCACAGGTTCGAGACCAGCCTGAACTAGAGTGAGACCCCACCTCTCAAAATAGTCAGGCATTGTGGCAGGCACCTGTAGTCCTAGCTACTTGGGAGGCTGACACAAGAGGATGGCTTGAGCCCAAGAGTTTGTGGTTGCTGTGAGCTATGACACCAGGGCATTCTACCAAGGGTGACTGAGTGAGACTCTATCTCCAAAAAGTAAAAAGAGCAAATAACGACAAAATAAGACTCTGTCTCAAATAAGTAAGTAAATAAATCCAGTCCCTCATGGGTCTTTGATGAGCCATTTCAGTCTGGAATATTATTAATATCTCTTAAGATCTGAAACATCTTTTCATTTTGTTGATGATTTCTGCCTCTCATTTTTCTCTGTTCTCTTTTTCTAGAATTCTTATTTGGGTATTAGACTTCCTGGATTCACTGGCTCTCTAATTTTTTTTTAAGTCTTTTCTCTCATATGTCTTTATTTTTAACCTTCCTGACTTACTTTGTGAGAGATTTCCTCAACCTTATTTTTCAGCCCTACTACTGAATTTTGCGTGTCTGAATTCTCTTTTTTCCCTCCTCCTTCTAAAGCCTTCCTTTCCTGTTTTGTGGATACAGTATCTTCTTTTACCTCTCGGAGGATACAGATGTTTTCTGATCCCTTCCCAGAGAAACAATCTCTATTTCCTCCAAGTTGCTTTCTTTATGTTTGCTTGTTTGGGTTTTCCTTTCACATTCAGGTTTTTCTTCAAGGATCTAGAGATCCTTTTATTTTTTTTTTTTTGAGACAGAGCCTCAAGCTGTCGCCCTGGATAGAGTGCTGTAGCATCACAGCTCACAGCAACCTCCAATTCCTGGGCTCAAGTGAGTCTCCTGCCTCCACCTCTTAAGGAGCTGGGACTCTAGGCACCCACCACAACTTCCGCCATTTTTTGGTTGCAGCCATCATTGTTGTTTGGTGGGCCCAGGTTGGATTCGAACCTGCCAGCTCAGGTGTATGTAGCTGGAGCCTTACCCTGTTGAGCCACAGGCACTGAGCCGAGGAGTCTGCTGTTATTTTGTAACCATTTATGATCGATGAAATTAGAGATTTTACTCTTTTTTTCCTGGTTAGGTTAGTCAAAGGTTTATCTAGTTTATTGACCTTTTCAAAAAACCAACTTTTTGATTTATTGATCTGTTCTATAATTCATTTGTTTTCAATTTCATTTAATTCTGCTCTAATTTTGGTTATTTCTTTTCTTCTGCTGAGTTTGAGATTGGAATGTTCTTCCTTTTTCAGTTGCTTGAGATGTCTCATTAAATTGTTAACTTCCTCTCTTTCTGTTCTCTTGAGGAAGGATTGCAGTGCTACAAATTTCCCTCTTAGGACTGCCTTTGTGGTATCCCAGAGGTTCTGATAATTTGTGTGTTCATTGTCATTTTGTTCCAAAAATTTGGTAATTTCCTTCTTAATCTTGTCTATGACCCAGCTATTCTTCAGCATAAGGTTATTTAGTTTTCATGTTTTTGTATGAGTATGCAGATTCCTGTTGTTATGGAGTTCAACTTTTATTCCATGATAGTCTGAGAAGATGCAAGGAATAATTTTTATTCTTTTAAATTTGCTGAGGTTAGACTTGTGACCTAAGATGTAATCAATTTTGGAGTATGTTCCATGGGCCGATGAGAAGAATGTGTATTCAGTTTTGTTAGGATGAAATGTTCTGTAGATGTCTATTAAATCTAACTGTTGAATAGTTAAGTCTAAAATTTCTTTGCTTAGCTTCTTATTGGAGGATCTATCCAACACTGCCAAAGGAGTGTTAAAATCTCCAACTATTATGGTGCTGGAGGAAATCAAGTTGCTCATGTGTATTAGAGTCTCTGTCTTTTTTTTTTTGTATTTCAATTCAATTTAATTTATTTTTTATTAGGCGAAGATTATGGAAGTCAAAATGTGTTCTTACCTTATCCTAAATTTCTTTTTTTTCTTTTTTTATTTTACATATACAGGTGTTTATTAGGTTTCCACTTTTTGCCTTCACAGAATTAAAAATGTTACTTTCTTTGCATTATTATTATTAATGTTGCTTAATATTTTGATGCAGTAATCGTCTGATTTCTTTTTTCTTTCTTTCTTTCTTTTTTTTTTTTGTAGAGACAGAGTCTCACTTTATTGCCCTCAGTAGAGTGCCATGGCATCACGCAGCTCACAGCAACCTCCAACTCCTGGGCTTAGGCGATTCTCTTGCCTCAGCCTTCTGAGTAGCTGGGACCACAGGTGCCCACCACAATGCCTGGCTATTTTTTGTTGTTTTTGCGGTTCAGCCAAGGCTGGGTTTGAACCCGCCACCTTTGGTACATGGGGCCAGCATCCTACTCACTGAGCCACAGGTGCTGCCCATCATCTGATTTCTTTTCTGAATGTATTTTTTTTAATTTTTATTAAATCATAATTGTGTACATTGATGCAATCATGGGGCACAATGTGCTGACTTCTATACAATCTGCAATATTTTCATTGAACTATTTAGCATAGCCTTCATGGCCTTTTAATCACTATATGAAGACATTTATATTTTGCATTTAGTAATTTTCACTTGTACTCTTCTAAGACGCACCGTAAGTGTGATCCCACCTATCACCCTCCCTCTACCCATCCTCCCCCCACCCCTCCCTTGCCCCTTTCCCCATTTCTTGTGCTATGACTGGGTTTTAGCCTTCATATGAAAGTTGTAGATTAGCTTCATAGTAGGGCTATTCACATTGGATACTTTTTCTTCTGTTCTTGAGATACTTTGCTAAGAAGAATAAGTTCTAGCTCCATCCATGTAAACATGAAAGAGGTAAAGTCTCCATCTTTCTTTAAGGCTGCATAGTATTCCACAGTATACATGTACCACAATTTATTAATCCGTTCGTGGGTCAATGGGCACTTGGGCTTCTTCCATGACTTAGCTATTATGAATTGGGCTGCAATAAACATTCTGGTACAGATATCTTTATTATGATGTGATTTTTGGTCTTCTGGATATATACCTAGTAAAGGAATTATAGGATCGAATGGCAGGTCTATTTTTAGATCTCTAAGTATTCTCCAAACATTCTTCCAAAAGGAATATATTAGTTTGCATTCCCACCAACAATTCCCACCCTTTTCTCCACATCCATGACAGCATCTCTGGTTTTGGGATTTTTTTTGTGGGCTAATCTTACTGGAGTTAGATGACATCTCAAAGTAGTTTTGATTTGCATTTCTCTGATGGTTAAGGATGGTGAGCAATTTTTCATGTGCCTGTGGGCTATGTGCCTGTCTTCTTTAAAAAAAAAATTTTTTTTTAAAGGAACAAATAGTATATACCTTAGACCTGGAGGGCCATATGGCCTCTATTGCATCACTCAGCTCTGCTATTGTGGTGTGAAAGCAGCTGTAGACATACATAAATGCACATAAACAAATGGGTTTCTTGTGTTACAATAAAAACTTTATCAATAGACACTGAAATCTGAATTTAATATAAGTTTCACATCATATGAACTATTATTCTTCTTTTGATTTCTCCCTCAACCATTTAAAATTATAAAAAGGCATTCTCACCAACAGGGCCATCTAAAAACAGGCCTGGATTTGGCCCCAAATCATAGTCTGGTAACCCTCTTTAATGCGATAATGGGCATATCAAAGGCAAGAATTATGTCTAATTCATACAACCATAAATTTAGCCCTCCTCACAGTAACAGGTGTTCAAATGATATTTGTGGAATTAACTAACAAGTAGATAAAGGCAAAAGAGAGACATTTTAGGAATGTTACTTGCTAAGTCATTTTAGAAAGATTTCAGTGGCAGTGATGACAAGATGATGGCTGTCTTGGCCCAGCCTGTCATGTGGGTGGAGTGACAGTCACTTCATCAACTTCATAATCACTCTTAACTGGCAACTGTGAGCAATGCTCATGGTCTTATACTTTGCCTCCAAACTACATTAAATCCCTTGTAGAACAAAATGGAATTATAAATAAATCTAGATAATATCTGCTGATCAAAAAATGTGATTAGAATCACATTATAAGATGCCTTTTCTAGGCAAGCTGGCAAAATATTAGACTATGTTATATCGGCAATCGTCAATTTTATAGAGCAGAATTAGGAATTTTCCAGAATTAGAAATATGGCAGATCAATAGGCAAAAGCCCAAACAGGACCAGAATTTGATCCACCTACAAAATTGAAATGGACCCAGCTGAAATCTGCAGGTGCTGCCTACTCTGTGTCCTGGGACACACATCTCCCTCCCCGCATTCATGTTACTCCCCAACAGAACAAAAGTATTTGTCTCCAGCAAGTGAACGCTCCTCTCTTCAACTACCCCGTGTCCATGAACAGACTTACTAAAGTCATACACTCAAAAGTACAACTACATTTTTGCTTTAGGGGTTCATAATTCCATTTCTTTTTCTGTGCCTATGATCAGACTTCATTTAGGGCTTCAGACAAATGTTAATTTGGATGGTGGACTTCCAAACAGGAATTCCATAAAAAGTAGCATTTCTCAAGGCAGGACCATGATGAAATAAATTAGAACAGATGTGTCAGGAGAGTATATCTAGAATAGGAAAGAAACTTGAAAAAAAATTGGAAAAGATGTCAAGTTTTAAACACAAATGTCAAGTGTTAGAATATTTTTTTTTTTTTTGAGACAGAGCCTCAAGCTGTTGCCCTGGGTAGAGAGTCGTGGCATTACAGCTCACAGCAACCTCTATTCCTGGGCTCAAGCGAGTCTCCTGCCTCTGCCTCCCAAGTAGCTGGGACTATAGGCACCGGCCCTTGGTTGGCAGGCCCAAGCTGGATTCAAACCCGCCAGCTCAGGTTTACATGGCTGGCGCCTTAGCCCGCTGAGCCACAGGCACTGAGCCAAGTGTTAGAATATTTAAACACATACATAGTTTTTTTTTTTTTTGAGACAGAGTCTCAAGGTGTCACCCTGGAGAGAGTGCCGTGGCATCACAGCTCATAGCAACCTCCAATTCCTGGGCTCAAGCGAGTCTCCTGCCTCTGGCTCCCAAGTAGCTGGGACTATAGGCGCCCACCACAACACCCGGCCATTTTTTGGTTGCAGCTGTCATTGTTGTTTGGCGGGCCCAGGCTGGATTCGAACCTGCCAGCTCAGTTCTACGTGGCTGGCGCCTTAGCCCGTTGAACCTACACATACATAGTTTTAAAAAGAACATAGTCATAGGGCTCATCCAAACTCCTGGTAGTTTCCAGGTGTGTAGGGGAGGAAAGAAGCTCACAGTACTGAAAAGATGGTCCCAGAGCCCCAGGGCACAGCCTGGCATCAAACCCAGTTCTCTTCTCTTCTCATGTTGAGTTGGGTTCTTTGCACAGAAGATGCAGGGAGGAAAAGGGAAGAAGCTTTTCTTCTAAGGCAAATCATCACGTATTGATTTGTCCTTTTATAGCATTTTATTTTATTTTTCTGAGACAGAGTTTGACTTTGTTGCCCTTGGTAGAGTGCTGTGACATGCCATGATTCACAGCAACCTAAACTCTTGGGCTCAAGTGATCTTCTTGCTTCAACCTCCGGAGTAGCTATGACTACAGACACATGCCACATTACTTTTAGAGGCGGGGTCTCACTCTTGCTCAGGGTAGTCTCACATTCCTGAGCTCCAGCAATCCACCTTCCTCAGCCTTCCAGAGTGCTAAGATTACAGGCGTGAGCCACCATGACTCGCTCTCCTTTCATAGCTTTTAAAAACATTATTAAATATATCTTATAAAAGGGAGTGCTCCTGATACCACCACTTTATCACCTTAGTAATGCTTGTTGCTAAATTAGAGATGAGTTCTTAGCCCTTCCTTGTGGGTCTGTGTAACATACAACAGAGGCACAAGAATGCTTTACAAAGAGGAGGCGCATGGGGAAGAGGCCTGGACAGACAGCTTTCTTCCATCAATGCTTGCCAGGGGGGCTCAGCACATGGCAATTGCTCTGGCAATGCCATACCAGCAGGATTAGGAAAAGGAAAGAATGTGGAGAAAAGGGAATTCTTGTACATTGTTGGTGGGAATATAAATTAGTGCAGCCATTATGGAATACAGTATGGAGATTTCTCAGAAAAACTACAAATGAAACTACCATATGATTAATTCCACTATTGAGTGTCTATCCAAAGGAAAAAAAAATCAGTGTGTCGAAGGATTTCTGCACACTCCAGTTCACTGTAGATAAAGACATAGAATCAAGGGCACAACAATGAAGACATAGAATCGACCCAGTGTCAATCAAGGGGTGTATGGATAAAGAAAATGTGGCATATGGGCAGCACCTGTGGCTCAAAGGAGTAGGGTGCTGGGCCCCACATGCCTGAAGTGGTGGGTTCAAACCCAGCCCCGGCCAAAAACTGCAAAAATGAAAGGAAGAAAGAAAACGTGGCATATATACACAATACCTTATTGTGTACTGAATATACTGTTTGGTCATAAAAAAGTGAAATCCTGTCATTTGTAGCAAGATGAGTGGAACTGGATGGAGGTCATTATAAATGAAATAAATCAGGAACATAAGGACAAATATCACATGGTCTCAGTCACCTGTAGGAACTAAAAACGTGGATCTCGTGGAAGAATAATAGTACTAGAAACTGGAAAGGATGGGCAGGGGCAGATGAAGAGAGGTTGGTTAATGGGAACAAAAATGCAGTTAGATAAAAGGAATAAATCTAAGGTTTGGCAGCAGAGTAGGGGGAATATCGTTACCAACAACATACTGTCTATTCAAAGTAGCTGGGAGAGAGGACTTGAAATGTTCTCGGCACGTGGAAATGACACTCGAGGTGATAGGCACTGCAAACACCTCACACGGTCATGACACATTCCACACGTAGCAAAGTCTCACGTGTACCCCGTCAATACGTACAAATATATAAAAACAGTTTTTAAAAAGAAAAAATGGTGGAAGTTGAAAGCTAACCAACAAAAGAGGGAAGAAAAGTTTAGAGAATCTTTGCAACTTTTCTGTAAGTCTAAAATTATCCAAAAGAATTTTAAAAATGTTTACATAAGCTGGTGGTTGTTTCCACAGTAGCTCAATTGACCAATTATTTTAGCAGCCTTCTGGAGTGCCCTTGACTTCTGCCTGTGTGACATCGTGGCAAGTGGTCTGGTTATCTCCTTAACTCAAACCCTGGGATTCAGCCTTCAGTTTGACCACATTTCAGAACATACATGGAGCCTGGTGACTAAGTCACTTATTCATTTCACATTGGTGGAGAAAAGAAAATCACCCAAATCTAGTTTAAGACTTACATACAATATCTTGTTTAAGGCAGATACGAACATTTATAATTTAGAATTACAAAAATGCAAACAGAGCTAAGGACTTGTAGTCAAGGAGAATTCTTGCTTCAACAGAGAAGTTTCGTTTTTTTCAGGGGTGAGTCAGATTAGTTTTCGCTAGAGGTAGCAAAACAGAAAGGGGACCCTGAACCTAAGGAGCACGCCCCCTGCTGCTTGGCGGAGGAAGAGCCTGGTATGCTGAGGACAGAGGAAAGGATTTTGCTTTTGTTTTTATTATTTTTTTTTCTAAATAGACTTTATTTTTTAGAGCACTTTTAAGTCCACAGTTGTTGCTCCCCTTCTAACTTCCTCTTTCCATCTTAATTGAGGATCAGAAAAGAGTTTTTATGTCCTGTTTTCTCAAGGCAGCTCTGTGTTCCTGTTATGAAGTTTTGATTTTTTTCCTTCACATTACCATTTTCTGTGGTTGTCAGTTACTACATGTTCTTACGCTGCAGCTAACGTTTGAAAAATAGATATTGCAATCATTACTTACTCTTTACTCTTGTAAAATCCTGGACTGATCCAATGATCCCCTCTCCTCCATGGCCTAAACTTGGTAGTGTTAAAGCTTTTTACAAACTTTTAAAACTTTTCAGGCTCCAACTCTTTAATTTTTCCTGAAACAGCACTTAGACTGTCACTATTTGCTGTACAAGCGCTCAGTCTCATGTTTCCTTCCATTTCAGATCCTCTGAAATAGGTTTTGATGTGCATTTTGAAAAATAGGGCCCCCAAAATAATAAGCCTTTGGGAGTGGAGACCCCTAGTGACCCTTCACACACATTAACGCTGGAAGCTGGTGGAGGAAGTAAAATCTTAGTTTAAACTTCTTTTTGCTGAATATTCGTGGTAGTATAAAAATCAACAGGAAGGGACAAAGAAAAAAATGTGTCTGGGCTCGGCGCCTGTGGCTCAATGGGCTAAGGCGCCAGCCACGTACACCTGAGCTGGTGGGTTCGAATCCAGCCCCGCTAAACAACGACGGCTGCAACCAAAAAAAAAATGGCCCGGCATTGTGGCGGGCGCCTGTAGTCCCAGCTACTTGGGAGGCAGAGGCAAGAGACTCGCTTGAGCCCAGGAATTAGAGGTTGCTGTGAGCTATGATGCCATGGCACTCTATCCAGGGTGACAGCTT
>CAUYON010007175.1:0-15306 GCA_963573935.1 Arctocebus calabarensis
ATGAGGTTCTCCGAATGAAGGCAGGGACAATCCCTGTTGCTATGAAACAATTAAAACTCCTTGACTGAGGAGGTGCCTCATCAGAGATGAAGAGGGGGAATGCAGGAAATTAGTGACTGCATAACATATGTATATATATATATATATTTTTGGTACAGACAGAGTCTCACTTTATCACCCTCTGTAGAGCGCTGTAGTGTCACAGTTCACAGCAACCTCTAATTCCTGGGCTTAGGCGATTCTCTTGCCTCAGCCTCCCAAGTAGCGGGAACTACAGGCACCCGCCACAACGCCCGGCTATTTTTCTGTTTTGTAGTTCAGCCAAGGCCGGATTTGAACCCGCCACCTTTGGTATATAGGGCCAGTGCCCTACTCAATGAGCCACAGGCGCCGCCCAGGAATAGCAGTCTTTAAATCTCAAGTTCATCAGTCCAAACTCCCCCCGTTTTTTTCAGCTAAAAATCCCACCTCCCTCTGTAACTTCTATCCCTAAGCCAAAGTTTATCCAGGCCTCAAAATATTCCATTAGCATGTCCACAAACACCCTACATAGGGTCTGGGAGCTGTGTGTGCTGGAATCTGGAAAATTGAAATCTACAGGCTAAATGGTAAACACATTCAGTCTTTTAAAAAACATCCCTGTGAAATATGTGTGTATATATATGAAATTATCTGTGGTGGTTTTTTTGTATTAAAAAAACCAGCCCTATCTTACAGCGCCCGTGGCTCAGTGAGTGGGGCGCCGACCTCATATACTGAGGGCTGCGGGTTCAAACCCAGCCCCAGCTGAACTGCATCAAAAATTAGCCGGGCACTGTGGCGGGCGCCTGTAGTCCCAGTTACTTGGGAGGCTGAGGCAAGAGGATCGCCTAAGCCCAGAAATTAGAGGTTGCTGTGAGCTGAGACTCCACAGCACTCTACTGAGGGCGATAGAGTGAGACTCTATCTCCACAAAAAAACAAAAACAAAAACAAAAACAAAAACCAGCAAAAAAATTATCGTCTTAATCATTTTTTAGTCTACAGTTCAGTGTAAATATCTGCACAGTATTGTGCAACAGATATCTGGGAATTTCATCTTTAAAACTGAAACTCTATACCCCCTGAACAACTCCCCTTTTTTCTCTTCCCGGTCCTTGCATGGTAACCATGATTCTACTTTGTTTCTAAGAGTCTTACTACTTTAGACACCTCAGGTAAGTAGAATCATGTGCCTAGATTCTTTCATTGATCATAATGTGCTCAAGAATCATTCATGTTGATGACATGACAATATTTCTTTTGTGGCTAAAGATCATCCAATTGTATGAATATGCTACATTTTCTTTCTTTTTTTTTTTTTTTTTTTTTTGTAGAGACAGAGTCTCACCTTATCACCCGTGGTAGAGCGCCGAGGCGTCACACAGCTCACAGAAATCTCTAGCTCTTGGGCTTAGGCGATTCTCTTGCCTCAGCCTCCCAAGTAAGTGAGACTACAGGTGCCCGCCACAATGCCTGGCTATTTTTCTGTTTTGCAGTTCGGCTGAGGCTGAGTTTGAACCTGTCACCCTTGGTATATGGGGCTGGCGCCCCACTTGATGAGCCACAGGTGCTGCATACATTTTCTTTCTTTTTTCTTTTCTTTTCTTTTTTTTTTGAGACAGAGCCTCAAGCTGTCACCCCTGGGTAGAGCGCTGTGGCATCACAGCTCACAGCAACCTCCAATTCTTGGGCTCAAGCGAGTCTCCTGCCTCCACCTCCCAAGTAGCTGGGACTACAGGCACCCACCACAACGCCCGGCCATTTTTTGGTTGCAGCCGTCATTGTTTGGCGGGCCGGGGTTGGATTCGAACCCGCCAGCTCAGGTGTATGTGGCTGGCGCCTTAGTCTGTTGAGCCACAGGCGATGAGCCAAGCATACATTTTCTTTATTCCATTTATCAATGGACATTTCTGCTGCTTCTACCTCTTCACGGTTATGAATAGTGCTTCCATGAAGTTGGGTATGCAATTATCTTTTCAAAATCCTGTGTTCTCCCGGCAGGGTGGCTCATACCTATAATCTCAGCACTCTGGGAGGCGGAGGCAGGTTAATTGCTTGAGCTCAGGAGTTTGATACCAGCCTTACCAAGAGTGAGACCTTGTCTCTAAAACTACCCAGGTGGCTGTGCCTGGTGCCCATAGTCCCCAGCTACCAGGGTGGTTGAGGCAAGAGGATCACGTGAGCTAAAGAGTTTGAGGTTGCTGTGAGCTATGAGCACTGTACCCACAGTGACTGAGTGACACTCTGTCTCAAACCCACAAAAGATTGTTTTCAATTTTTTAAAATATATATCCAGAAGTGGGTTTGCTGGGTCATATGATAATTCTTTTTTTAATTTTTTGAGGAACTTCTACATTTTTCCTGAACCATTTTATACTACCATCAACAGTTTACAAGGGTTCCAATTTCTCCCTATAGTTAATGCTTATTAGTGGCTATCCTAATGAGCCCGAGGAAATACTGTGGTTTTGACTTGCTTTTCCTGGATGATTAATAATGTTTGTTGGCTATTTGCATATCTTCAGGGAAGTGTCTATTCAAATCTTTTGCTTTATTTTTTTTGCTGAGTTGTAGGATTTCTGTTATCCATGCTAGAGTGGCCTGGTCCATAGCTCACTGTAACCTTGAATACTAGGGCTCAAGTGGGCCTCATGTCTCAGAATCCCAAAGTGCTGGAATTAGAAGCATGAGCTAAGTGGCGCCTGTGGCTCAAAGGAGTAGGGCACTAGCCCCATATACTGGAGGTGGTGGGTTCAAGCCTGGCCCTGGCCAAAAACTGCAAGGAAAAAAAAATGAGTTACTATGCCTGGTTGGAATCCTTTATATATTCTGAACATTAGTCCCACAGAAGATAATATAGTTTGCAAATATTTTCTCCCATTCTTTAGGTTGCCTTTTCACTTTTTTCCCTTCTGTGTAGACATTTTCAAGTTTGATATTGGCTCACTTACTTTTTTTTTTTTTTTTTTCTTTGCAGTTTTTGGCCGGGGCTGGGTTTGAACCTGCTACCTCCTACTCCCTTGAGCCACAGGTGCCACCCCTTTCTTTTTTTTGTGAGACAGTCTCACTTTGTTGCCCTTGGTAGAGTGCTGTGGTGTCATAGCTCACAGCAACATCAAAGTCTTGGGCTCAAGTGATCCTCTTGCCAAAGCTCATAATGCACAGCAACCTTAAATACCTGGGCTCAAGTGAATCCTCTTGACTCAGCCTCCTGCGTAGCTGGGACTACAGACGCCAGCCACAATGCCCAGCTATTTTTAATTTTTATTTTTTTTGCAGTTCGGCCGAGGTCGGGTTTGAACCCACCACCTTTGGTATATGGGAACAGTGCCCTACTCGCTGAGCCACAGGAGCCACCCCATGCCCAGCTATTTTTAGAGATTGGGTCTTGCTCTGGCTCAGGCTGGTCTTGAACCTGTGAGGTCAGGCAATCCACCCTGAGGCATTGGCCTACCAGAGTGCTAGGATTACAAGTGGTGTTAGGATTACAGGCATGAACCACCACACCCGGCCTCTATCTTCACTTTTTTTGTTTTGAGACGTAGTCTCAGTAGCCCTGAATAGACTGCCAAGGCTCATAACTCACAGCAACCTCATACTCCTGGGTTCAAGCAAAGCCTCTCTATTCAGCCTCAAGGAGCTGGGACTACAGGCGCCTGCCACAAAGCCCAGCTAGTTTTCTTTTCTTTTTTTTTTTTTTTTTGCAGTTTTTGGCCAGGGCTGGGTTTGAACCCATCACCTCCGGCATATGGGGCTGGTGCCTTACCCCTTTGAGCCACAGGTGCCGCCCCAGCTAGCTTTTTTTTTTTTTCCTTTTCTTTTTGTTTGAGACAGAGCCTCAAGCTGTCGCCCTGGGTAGAGTGCTGTGGCATCACAGCTCACAGCAACCTCCAACTCCTGGGCTCAAGTGATTCTCCTGCCTCTGTCTCCCAAGTAGTTGGGACTACAGGCACCCACGGCAATGCCCAGCTATTTTTTGGTTGCAGCTGTTTGGGCCGGGCTGGATTCGAACCCGCCAGCTCAGGTGTATGTGGCTGGCGCCTCAGCTGCTTGAGCCACAGGCGCTGAGCCAATTCTTCTATTTTCAGTAGAGATGAGATCTCATTTTACTCAGGCTGGTCTGGAACTACTGAGCTCAGGCAATCTACCCACTTTGGCCTCCCAGAATGCTAGGATTATTAGGTGTGAGACATCTTGCCCTGCCTCTATCTTAGCTCTTGTTGCTTGTTTTTTTGGTGTCATACCAAGACATCATTGCCAAATTCAATGTTATGAAACTTATGCTTTTTCTTAAGAGTTCTATAGATTGGGCTGCGCCTGTGGCTCATCGTGTGGGGCACTGGCCCCATATGCCAAAGGCGGTGGGTTCAAACCAGGCCTCGGTTGAACTGCAAAACAGAAAAATAACTGGGCATTGTGGTGAGTGCCTGAAGTCCCAGCTATTCTGGAGGCTAAGGCAAGAGAATTGCCTAAGCCCAGGAGTTGGAGGTTGCTGTGAGTTGTGTGACGCCACGGCACTCTACCCAGGGCGATAAAGTGAGGCTCTGTCTCTACAAAAAAAAAAAAAGTTCTATAGATTAAGGTTTGGCGCCTGTAGTTTAAGCAGCTAGGGCGTCAGCCACATACACTGGAGCGGGCAAGTTCGAATCCAGCCTGGGCCCGCCAAACAACAATGACGACTACAACCAAAAATATCGCTGGGCGTTGTAGCCGATGCCTATAGTCCCTGTTACTTGGGAGGCTGAGGCAAGAAAATCATTTAAGCCCAGGGGTTGGAGATTGCTGTGAGGTGTGATGTCACGGCACTCTACCCAGCGCCACAGTTTGAAACTGTCTCAAAAAAAAAAAGTTCTATAGATTCAGGTCTTACATTTGGTCGTCTAATCCACTGAGTTTTTGTACATGTTGTAAGGTAATGATTCAATTTCAATCTTTTACATGTGGCTATCCAGTTTTTCCAGGACCGTTGGATGAGACTATCCCCCCTTCATTGGTTGAGACCTTCCCTTCCCTTCTCTTCCCCATTTTGAGACAGTCTCAAGCTGTTGCCCTGGGTAGTGCGCCATGGTGTCATAGCTCACAGCAACCTCAAACTCTTGGGCTTAAGTGATTCTCTTGCTTCACTCTCCCAAGTACCTGGGACTACAGGCGCCTGCCACACCGCCTGGCTATTTTCTTGTTGTTGCAGTTGTCACTGTTTTAGCTGGCCTGGGTTGGATTTGAACTTGCCAGCTTTGTATGTGGCTGGCACCATAATCACTGCTTTGGTCGCTGAGCCTATTTATTTTTTGAGACGGTCTCAAGCTGCCACCCTGGGTAGAGTGCAGTGGAATCATAATTCACAGCAACCTCCAACTCTTAGCCTCAAGTGATCCTCTTGCCTCAGTTTTTCTATTCTTTACTAGAGACGTGGTTTCGCTTTTGCTCAGGCTAGTCTCCACCAGCCTTGGCCTCCCAAAGTGCTAAGATTCCAGGCGTGAGCCACCCTCCGGCCTACTCTGGTGTTTTCTTTAAAAACACAGGCTGTAGGCGCAGTGCCTGTGGCTCAACGGGCTAAGGCACCAGCCACGTACACCTGAGGTGGTGGGTTCAAATCCAGCCCCGCCGACCAAACAATGACGGCTGCAACCAAAAATTGGCCCGGCATGTGGCAGGCGCCTGCAGTCCCAGCTACTTGGGAGGCAGAGGCAGGAGATTTGCTTGAGCCCAGGAATTGGAGGTTGCTGTGAGCTGTTATACCACAGCACTCTATCCAGGGTGACAGCTTGAGGCTCTGTCTCAAAACAAACAAACAAAAAACACAGGCTGTAGAAGTGGCCCGGGCCTCCCTCAAGATTCTTGATGCTAGCTGCAAATCCAGCTCATCCTCAGTATGTTTTACTATAGCAGGTGCTATTAGCCCCGTTTTATAGATGAGGACGCAAAGGCTGAGTCCAAATGTCCCCTGCAAGATCATACAGTGAGTAATAGGTAGAGGTTGGGTTGGAATTAAAGAATTTTCTGAAGTCCCAAGGTGTTATAAATGCGAGAGAGTTGCTCTGTGCTTCAACCCCAGCACGTCCAAAAGAATGAATGAACATCTCAGGCACTGAGTCCACCTCCCAGCAAACCCTGGAGCTTGGACAAATCCATTGCTCCAAGCGCGGGGGGGGTGCATGCCCGTCTCGCGCATGCGCAGCCCCAGCTTCCCTCCATTTGGACGTTCGTGGAACATCCCGCCTTCCCCCCCCCCCCCCGTGTCCGGGCCGGGGTGGTACGCGCTGCCTCTGCTTGCTGCCCCTCCCCATTGGTTTCCGCGCGAAAAGCCCGGCCGCTTGCGCTGTCTCTGTCTCTGCTGCAACCTTAGAGATGCCGGCCCGCACCGCCCCAGCCCGGGTGCCCGCGCTGGCCTCCCCAGCCATCTTAGTGCCCGACGATGTCCGTAAGCGGTAGGTGCCGCGAGGGACCCTCAGACCCGGGGAGGCACGGTGCTGGGGGAGGGGGTCGTTTCCCCTTGGGGTGGCTGGTGATCGCGGCTGACAGGAGGGCGCGCATGCGCGGGGTAGTGCGGCGCGCACCGGTGCGTGGCGGCGGTTGGCGCGGGCAGGGTGGCACTTCCGGTCGCGAGCGCACCGGCCGTTTGGCGCCAAAATGGGCCGAGGCCCCTCGCAGCAACCTGGTGACTAGAAACTTGTAAAGGGGGTCTTTTCTGACCCCTAAATAGAACAGACTTTGGGTTCGTCTGTAGGGTCCTCTTCTCCATATGGCCCCGGCCGGCTTGCTACCTCCAGCCTGGCCACACAGGAAGTTGGCGACCCGCGGCCTCCGGGCACCTCTTGGTCCCTGGCACTCCGGCCTCCAGTTCCGGTGTCCGGCCCGGTCCCCTGGGGTATCAAGGGGTACCCCGGTGTCCCTGAGCTGCACATCCCGATGGCGACCTCCAGAGACGGAATTCGCCGGTCGAGGTTAGGGCTTGGCTGGCTCAGGTTCGCGAGTCCAGGCTTCTATCGGGGTTGCTCCTTTACTTGGGGCTGTGCCCACTGGGGAAGTCGGATTCTGGAAGGAAGTTTCACCAGGCAGCGCAGGGTCAGGGCCCGGGCAGTGTGAAAGCTTAATGGTCCTTTCTAAGAAATCTGTCTGTGAGCCACTAGCATCCAGGGAGCCTTGTGTAGGAGACAGATGGTGGCTAAGGTCGGGGGCCCTGCCGATTTCAGTCCATTCCGCTGTGGGACTTCGATGCTCAGGAGTGGGGTGGGAACACTAGCCCCAGCCTCTTGTTCTTGAAGGGCATTAGTTCATTTCTGACAACTTGTGCCAAGTGAAGTGTACATCAGTCACAGGAACCCTATGACCAGGCCTGGATGATTTCAACCGGATTTACGAAACCACTTTTGGCATCTTATTTCCCTGGGCTTCTGCTAGGCTAGTTCTGATTTGGGCTTTGGGGGCTGGAGTGGGGAAGATGTATTGATCTTCCCAAGATCTAACTTGAAATTAAGAAAGTACAGGGCTTCATGATGTTAGACCCAATTCAGAGAAGTTTGGGCCCATCCTTTTTCTTGATAGATGGCCTTGCTCTGTCTGCTGTGCTAGATTGCTGTGGTGTCGTAACTCACTACAGTTTGAAACTCCTGGGCTCAGGTATTTTTCCTGCCTCAGCCTTCTCAGTGGCTGGGACTATAGGTGCCTGCTACCACACCTGACTGATTTTTCTGTTTTTTGTAGCGATAAGGCCTTGCAATGTTGCCCAGGCTACAGACTTGAACTCCTGGCCTCAAGTGGTCCTCCCATAGTGCTAGGATTAAGGATTATAGGTGTAAGCTACCATGCCTGCCTAGCCTAGCCTTCTTGATAATTCTGGCTCTGCTGTCTTGTCTTATGGCCTTGGACAAGCATATGCTGCTTCTGCATCTATGGGCTAGGAATAATAACATGACCTTTCACTTGCTATTGGCACATAAAGGCTCACGTGGTAGTGGCTAACTTAGCTTACCTTTTTTTAGTTCTAATCTGTCATTAATTACTGAACATTTGTTTTTTCTTTTTTGTAGAGACAGTCTCATTTTGTTGCCCTTGGTAGAGTGCCGTGGCATCACACAGCTCACAGCAACCTCCGACTCCTGGGCTTAGGTGATTCTCTTGCCTCAGCCTCCCGAGTAGCTGGAACTACAGGCACCCGCCACCACGCCCGGCTGTTTTTTCTGTTTTGCAATTTGGCTGGGGTGGTGGTTTGAACCGCCACCTTCGGTATATGGGACCAGCGCCCTACTCGCTGAGCCATAGGCGCCACCCTAATTACTGAACATTTTATATTTAATTGCAACGATTTTTTTTTTTGAAACAGAGTCTTACCCTATTCTCTGAGCAGAGTGCAGTGGCGTCATTGCTCACTGCAACCTCAGACTCAGGGCTGTGGGCATCCTGCTTCCTCAGCCTCCGGAAGCCACTGGTATTACAGGCACTCAACCAGGCTGGGTTTTTCCACTTATTTTGTAGGATTCGGGGTCTCACTCTCACTCAGACAAGTCTCGAACTCTGAGCTCAAGCAATTCTCCCTCCTCAGCTTTTCACAGTGCTGGGATTACGGGCGTAAGCCTCTGCACCCAGCTGCAATGAGTTCTTAAAAGTGGCTGCTGGCGAGGCGCCCATAGTTCAGTGGTTTAGGGCTCCAGCCACATGCACCAAGGCTGGTGAGTTCGAACCTGGCCAGGACCTGCTAAACAATGACAACTGCAACAAAAAAATAGCTGGGCATTGTGGCTGGTGCCTATAGTCCCAGCTACTTGGAGGCTGAGGCAAGAGAGTTGCTTAAGCCCAAGAGTTAGAGGTTGCTGTGAGCTGTGCCACCGTGGCACTCTACCAAGGGCGACATTATGAGACTCCAAAAAAAAAAGGTGGATGCTGCAGGAGTTAGCTACCAGGAAGCTGGGATTCCTGCTAAAGTCTGTTTCTAGCCAAAACCTTTCCCCTCAGCTAGATGTTACCAACAAGCCACTGGCTCAGGGGCTCTATTAGGCTTTCACAAGTGTCTTGTTTAGCTAAATTTGAATACCTTTAGGTAAGTCTTATTATAGACCATTGGCTGGCGCAGTGACACACACTTAGAATCCTAGCATTTTGTGTGGCAGAGGCAAGAGGATTGCTTGAGGTCAGGAATTTGAGACCAGCCTGAGCAACATAGTGAAACCCTGTCTCTATACTAAAAAAAAGCCAGGAGGTCTGGCTGTAAAACACCTGTAGTTCTAGCTATGTTGGAGGCTGAAGCAGAATTGTTTGACTCTAGGCATTTGAGGACACAGCTATGATGTCACTCTACTACCAGCCCTGGCAACAGAGTGAGACTCTGTCTCCAATAAAACGCCCTAAATCCACCATTGATCCTGTTTCCATGTTTCGTCAAACTTATTGTAGGTGATGGAATTTTGGATGCTTGCTTTTTGACTATGTCATAAATGTTGAAAGTATCGCTTTATATGAATCACTTGCCTGATTTTTTTCCACTTAAAAGTATTTCAGGGTGGCCCCTGTGGCTCAAGAGTAGGGCACCGATCCTGTATGCCGGAGGTGGCGGGTTCAAACCCAGCCCCGGGCCAAAAACAGAGGAGGAAAAAAAGTATTTCATTGTATGACAAATACATAAACACACATCTAACTGTCCCTTAAACTTAGATTTACGAATGGAGGTATAACTTTTTTTTTTTTTCCTCCAGTTTTTGGCTGGGGCTGGGTTTGAACTCACTACCTCCGTATATGGGGCCGGAGCCCTCCTCGGTGGTATAACTTTTTTTTTTTTTTTTTTTCTTTGAGATAGAGCCTCAAGCTGTGACCCTGGATAGAGTGCTGTGGCATCACAGCTCACAGCAACCTCCAATTCCTGGGCTCAAGCGAGTCTTTTGCCTCCACCTCTCAAGTAGCTGGGACTATAAGCGCCCAACACAACGCCTAGTCACTTTTTTTTGGTTGCAGCCATCATATTTTGGTGCACCTGGGCTGGATTCGAACCCGCCAGCTCAGGTGTACGTGACTGGCGCCTTAGCCCGTTGAGCCACAGGCGCGGAGCCATCATTTGTGTACCTTTGTCACTTCTGGTAACTTGTGTTTATACAGGTTGAGTATCCCTTATCTGAAATGCCTGTACCAGAAATGCTTCAGATGTCAGATTTTTGTATTTTGGAATAGTCATGTGTCGCTTAATGATGATGGGGATACGTTCCAAGAAATTCATAGGTGATTTTTGTTGGGCAAACCTGGATAGTGTAGCCTATCATATAGCCTATGTATATAGTTGTATACATATAGCTTTGGATGTATATAACTACACATATGGTATAAACTCTTGCTCCTAGTCTACAAACCTGTACAGCATGTTACAGTAATGAATGCTGTAGTTATTTGTAATACAGTGGTATTTGTGTTCTTAAACATCTAAATAGAGGGCGGCCCCTGTGGCTCAAAGGAGTAGGGCACCGGCCCCATATGCCAGAGGTGGTGGGTTCAAACCCAGCCCTGGCCCAAAACTGCAAAAACTGTAAACACCTAAATAGAAAAAGAGCAGTAAAAATGTAGTATAATTTTATGGGACTTACTCTCAAATATGCGATCTATCATTGACCAAAACAACATTCTGTGGTATATGACTTTATTTGCATCTTTTTTTTTTTTTTTTTTGGGGACAGTCTTTGTTGCCCTTGGTAGAGTGCTGTGGCCTCACAGCTTAGCAACCTCCAACTCTGGGCCTTAAGCGATTCTCTTGCTTCAGCCTTTCAAATAGCTGGGACTACATGTGCCTACCACAACACCCGGCTATTTTTTGGTTGCAGTTGTCATTGTCTGGCAGGCCCAGGCTGGATTCAAACCCGCCAGCTCTGGTGTATGTGGCTGACGCCCTAGAGGCTCAGCTATAGACGCTGAGCCACCCTATTGGCATTCTACCTACTGGTTCTGTAGCCCTCATCCAATGCCTGAAATGCCCTAATTAGCATTTCCTTTAAGTGTCCATGTCAGTGCTCAAAAAGTTAATAGATTTTGGAACACTTCAGATTTTCAGATCAGGGATACTCACCCTATATACAAGTTTTTTGTTTTGTTTTGTTTTTTTGAGGCAGGGTTTTGCCCTATTGCTAGAGTCTGGTGGTATCATCGTAGCTCACTGCAATTTCAAACTCCTGGGCTCGATTGACCCTTGGGCCTCAGCCTCCCAAGGTGTGCTACCACACCTTGCTAAATTTTGTATTTTTTTGTAGAGACAAAGTCTTCCTTTTGCTCAGGCTGGTTTTTTGTTTTTTTTTTTTTTTTTGAGACAGAGCCTCAAGCTGTCACCCTGGGTAGAGTGCTGTGGCATCACACTCACAGCAACCTCCAACTCCTGGGCTCAAGTGAGTCTCCTGCTTCTGTCTCCCAAGTAGCTGGGACTACAGGCGCCCGCCACAACGCCCGGGCTGGATTCGAACCCGCCAGCTTAGGTGTACGTAGCTGGCGCCTTAGCCTGTTGAGCCATGGGTGCTGACCTGCTCAGGCTGGTTTTGAACTCCTTCCCTCAACAGTCCTCCTGCCTCAGAATTCCAAAGTGCTAGGATTACAGACATGAGTCACTGCACTGGTTGTAGTTTCTTTTTGAGCTCCATCAAATACTTAATAGTAGAAAGTATTTTCAGTGTTTGGATTTCTAGGTCTTTAACTTTGTTTTGAGGTATAGTATACCCCAAGTCTTCTAAAAACATGCCTTTCAGGGCAAGTCACATTTTTCAGCTTGATTTCTTTGAGTTGCCATAATTTGCACAGCAAAAGTAATAGTCTCCCACTTGTCTTCCTGCTGTGAGTCAGATCCATTTTTTTTTCTTTTGAGACCTTCTCACTTTGTTGCCCCCAGTAGAGTACTGTGACATCATAGCTCACAGCAACCTCAAACTCTTTGGATTAAGTGATCCTCTTACTGCAGCCTCCAGAGTAGCTGGAACTATAGGCCCCAGCCATAAAACCTGGCTATATTTAGAGAAAAGGTCTTGCTCTAGTTCAGGCTTGTCTCAAATTCGCAAGCTCTGGGGATCCACTCATCTTGACCACACAGAGTGCTAGAAGGACAGGCGTGAGCCACCATGCCTGGCTTTTCAGATACATTTTTATAAAGTAGAAACTGTGTTCCTCTTAAAACACAAGCTAGAGGGCAGCACCTGTGGCTCAAAGGAGTAGGGCGCCGGCCCCATATACCAGAGGTGATGGGTTCAAACCTGGCCTCGGCCAAAAACTACTATAAATAAATAAATAAAACACAAGCTGGAGCTAGTGATTACCCTGTTCCACACACTGCCTGGCACTCTTGGCCTGAAGTCTAGATTTTTTTTTTTTTTGAGACAGAGCCTCAAGCCATCGCCCTGGGTAGAGTGCTATGGCATCACAGCTCATAGCAACCTCCAACTCCCGGGGAATTGCTCAAGCAATTCTCCTGCTTCCGCCTCCCAAGTAGCTGGGACTATAGGCGCCTGCCACAACACTCAATTATTTTTTTGGTTGCAGCCGTCATTGTTTGGCGGACCCGAGCTGGATTCTAACCCACCAGCTCGGGTGTACGTGGCTGGTGCCTTAGCTGCTTGAGCCACAGGTGCTGAACCTGAAGAATAGAATATTTATCTGAGCTTGGCGCCTGTGGCTTAACAGGCTAAGGTGCCAGCCACGTACACCTGAGCTGGCGAGTTCAAATCCAGCCCGGGCCTGCTAAACAACAGTGACGGCTGCAACCAAAAAATGGCCGGGTGTTGTGGCGGGTGCCTGTAGTCCCAGCTGCTTGGGAGACGGAGCCAGGAGACTCACTTGAGCCCAGAAATTGGAGGTTGCTGTGAGCTGTGATGCCATGGCACTCTCTCCAGGGTGACAGCTTGAGGCTCTGTCTTTTAAAAAAAAAAAAAAATCTGCCTGCCTTATCATGTGCTCCTCTCAAGTTACATAGGCCTTGTTTCATGTTCTCTGAGAACAACCAATGGGAGGCTAGATTCATTTTACCCATTACCTAAGCCGGCTGCTAATCATTCATTCTTTATAGTTTTTTTACATGTAGGGTTTTGCTCTGTGGCACAAGCTAGAGTGCCATGGTGCAGTCATTGCTTACTGTAACCCTGAGTTGCTGGGCTCAAGTGATCCTCCTTCCTTACTCTTGAGTAGCTAGGACTATAGGTGTGTGCCACCAGATGCAGCTTTTTTTTTTTTTTTTTTTTTTTTTGAGGCAAAGCCTCAAGCTATCACCCTGGGTAGAGTGCTGTGGCATCACAGCTCACAGCAACCTCCAACTCCCAACTTCTGGGCTCAAGACATTCTCCTGCCTCCACCTCCCAAGAAGCTGGGACTATAGGCAGCCGCCACAATGCCCTGCTATTTTTGGTTGCAGCCGTCATTGTTTGGCAGGTCCAGGCTGGATTTGAACCCGCCAGCTCAGGTGTATGTGGCTGGTGCCTTAGCCGTTTGAGCCATAGGCGCTGAGCCAGACCTAGCTGATTTTTTTTTTTTTTTTTTGTTGGGGTGGAGTCTGACTGTGTTGTCTAGGCTGGCTGTAAACTCCTGGCCTCAAGTGGTCCTCCTGCCTCACCTGCTAGGATTACAGAAGTATGAGCCTCTCTGGTTGGCCTGTTCATTCATTTTTTTGTTGTTGTTTTTTCCTCTGGAGACAGTCTGTGTCACCCTTGGTAGAGTGTCGTGGCATCACAGCTCACAGCAACTCCAAAGTCTTGGGCTTAAGCAATTCTCTTGCCTCAGCCTTCTAAGTAGCTGGGACTACAGGTGCATGCCACGATGCCCAGCTATGTTTTGTTGTTGTTCATTGTTTAGCAGGCCCTGGCCAGGTTTGAACCTGCCAGGCCAGGTGCATGTTGCCAGTTCCCTAATCACTGAGCATGGATGCTGAGCTGATTTTCATATATATATATATATAAAAGATTTTCATTTTATTTGAAAGTCTCAATTTGTCACCCTGGATAGAGTGCTGTGGCATATAGCTCACAGCAACTTCAAATTCTTGGGCTCAAGCGATCCTCTTGCCTCAGTCTTCAGAGTATCTGGGACCATAGGCACCCACCACAATGCTGGGCTATTTTTTTAGAGACAGGCTTTTGCTCTAGCTCACCCACCTTGGCCTCCTAGAGTGCTGGGATTACAGGCTTGAGCAACTACGCACAGCCCCAACCTCAAACTCTTAGGCTCAAGTTATCCTCCTGTCTTGGTCAATATCTGGTCATCTGTTTATTATTTTTTTTGAGACAGAGCTTCAAGCTGTCACCCTGGATAGAGTGCTGTGGCATCACAGCTTACAGCAACCTCCGGTTCCTGGGCTCAAGCAAGTCTCCTGCCTCCGCCTCCCAAGTAGCGAGGACTACAGGTGTCTGCCACAACGCCCAACCATTTTTTGGTTGCAACCATCATTGTTTGGCGGGCCCGGGCTGGATTTGAACACGCCAGCTGAGGTGTACGTGGCTGCCGCCTTAGCCTATTGAGCCATAGGCACTGAGCCTATTTTATTATGTTTTTGAGACAGAGCCTCAAACTGTCGCCCTGGGTAGAGTGCTGAGCCCAACTCCTGGGCTTAAGTGATTCTCTTGCCTCAGCCTCCCCAGTAGCTGGGACTATAGGCGCCCACCACAATGCTCAGCTATTTTTTGTTGTAGTTGTTGTTTGGCAGGCCCTGAGCTGGATTTGAACCTGCCAGCTCTGGTGTATGTGGCTGGCACCTTAGCCACTTGAGCTACAGGCGCTGAACCCTTTTTTTTTTTTTTTGAAACAGGGTCTCACTCTCGCTAAGGGTGCTGAGCCACATTTTTCATTTTTTGTAGTGACAAGGTTTACAGCCTTGAGCCACCACGTTTGGCCTTTTAGTTAATTCTTAAGTCTTTCTCTCAGAGAGACGACATAGCGTTCCTGGAATAAGAAAGGTTTTGAGGGCGGCTCCTGTGGCTCAGCGAGTGGGGCGCTGGCCCCATATACCGAAGGTGGCGGGTTCAGGCCCGGCCTTGGCCGAACTGCAAAACAAAAAAATAGCCGGTCGCTGTGGCGGGCGCCTGTAGTCCTAGCTACTAGGGAGGCTGAGGCAAGAGAATCGCTTAAGCCCAAGAGCTGGAGGTTGCTGTGAGCAGTGTGACGCCACGGCACTCTACCTAGGGCGATAATTTGTGACTCTGTCTCTACGAAAAAAAAAAAAAAAAAGGTTTTGAGGCTTAGTGCCCATAGCCCAGTGAGTAAGGGCCATATACACTGAGGGTGGGTGGCGGGTTTGAGTCCAGCCTGGGCCTGCTAAACAATGACAACTGCAACCAAAAATAGCTGGGCA
>CAUYON010007178.1:0-17879 GCA_963573935.1 Arctocebus calabarensis
GCGCCTGTAGTCCCAGCTACTTGGGAGGCAGAGGCAGAAGACTCGCTTGAGCCCAGGAATTGGAGGTTGCTGTGAGCTGTGATGCCACAGCACTCTACCCAGGGTGACAGCTTGAGGCTCTGTCTCAAAAAAAAAAAAAAAAAGAGTTAGATATAAAAAAAATTAAGCCTACTTTAAAAAAGAAAATATAACTGAATATTTCTTGAGATTTAGAATAAACAAGGATTTTCTAACCATAAAAATAATAAAAGACATCATAAAATAGAAACAACTGTTAGATTTGATCACAAATATTAAATACACTGGTATAGAAAAAATTATCATAAAAAATTAAAAGGCAGGCAAGGCATAGTGGCTCAACTCTATAATCCAGTGGTTATCAACCTTCCTAATGCCCCGACACTTTAATACAGTTCCTCATGTTGTGGTGACTTCCAACCATAAAATTATTTTCGTTGCTACTTCACAACTGTAATTTTGCTACTGTTATGAATCGTAATGTAAATATCCGATATGCAGGATGTATTTTCATTGTTACAAAGGGGTCGCGACCCACATGTTGAGAACCATTGCTATAATCTCAGAATTATGGGAGTCTGAAGAGGGTCACTCGAGGCCAGGAGTTTAAGACTGGGCAATAGAGCAAGACCTTATATCTATAAAAAATAGAAAAATTCACAAACCTATTGTCCTAGCTACTTAGGAGGATGACATGGGAAGATTGCTTGAGCCCAGAAGTTCAAGATTACAGCCAACTATGATTGCACCATTACACTCTAGCCTAAGGCATCAGAGATAGACCCTATCTCAAAAAAAAATACATATATATTAAAAGACAAATATCAAACAACATTTTTTTTTTTTTGAGACACAGTCTCATTATGTCACCCTCAGTAGAGTGCTGTAGCATCACAGCTCACAGCAACCTCAAATTCTTGGGCTTAAGCGATTCTCTTGCCTCAGCCTCCCAGCTGGGACTACGGATGCCTGCCACAATGCCTGGCTATTTTTTGTTACAGTTGTCATTGTTGTTTAGCTGGCCCAGGCTGGGTTTGAACTTGCCAGCCTTGGCTCAAGCAATCTTCCCATGTCAGCTTGGTGTATGTAGCTGGTGCTGTAACCACAGTTGAGTTTGATGCTCCAGGCCTCAAACTACCAAGTTTTTAAGACAATGACAAAGGATTGTTATCTGTTACTGAGAAAAATTAAAACTTACCTATAAGAAAGACTAATATATGTATAATGAAAATTGGGCAAAGTTCACAGATGATTCACAAAGAACTATATATAAGTTCAACCTCAGTAGTAAAAAAAAAAAAAAAAAGAATTATTTTCCTATCAAATTTATTTTATTGTATTTATTTATTTTTTTGAGACACAGCCTCAAGCTGTCACCCTGGGTAGAGTGCCATAGCATCATAGCTCACAGCACCCTCCAACTCCTGGGCTCAAGCGATTCTCCTGCCTCTACTTCCCAAGTAGCTGGGACTACAGGCACCCGCTACAATGCCCAGCTATTTTTTAGTTGCAGCCATCATTGCTGTTTGGCGGGCCCAGGCTGGATTCGAACCCGCCAGCTCAGGTGTATGTGGCTGGTGCCTTAGCTGCTTGAGCCACAGGCGCCGAGCCCAACTTTATTTATTTATTTATTTATTTATTGAGAGGGAGCATCAAGCTGTCACCCTGGATACAGCTCACAGCAACCTCCAATTCCTGGGCTCAAGCGAGTCTCTTGCCTCCGCCTCCCAAGTAGCTGGGACTACAGGCGCCAGCCACAACGCCTGGCCATTTTTTTGGTTGCAGCCATCATTGCTGTTTGGCGGGCCTGGGCTGGATTCAAACCCACCAGCTCAGGTGTACGTGGCTGGTGCCTTAGCCTGTTGAGCCATCGGCGCCAAGCCCCCAAATTTATTTTTTAATGTTAACAATTAGTTTCACTGACATTTCAGTAAAATAGTGATCTTTGTATTTCTGGAGGGGACTAATTTGGAATAAATTTTCTGAAAAAACATATAGGTATATATGGATATATTTAGGAATATATGTTTTTATATATATACATATACCCACACACAAATATAAGCTTATATAATTTACATTTTTGATGCACTAATTTATGCTTAGGCTACTCTAAGAAAAAAACATAATAGTATACATAATAGTATAAAAAGAGAGACAACTGTGGCTCCTCCAGTAGGGTGCTGGCCCCATATACCGAAGGTGGCGGGTTCAAACCCAGCCTCAGCCGAACTGCAAAAGAAAAATAGCCGGGCATTGTGGCGGGCACCTATAGTCCCAGCTACTTGGGAGGCTAAGGCAAGAGAATTGCCTAAAAGCCCAGGAGTTGGAGGTTGCTATGAGCTGTGTGATGCCACGGCACTCTACCGAGGGTGATAAAGTGAGACTTTGTCTCTACAAAAAAAAAAAAAAGAAAGACAACTTAAATGTTACAACCTGTACTACAGAATATGATGTAGTCAAAATTTTTTCTTTTCTCTTTCTTTTTTTTTTTTTGAGACAGAGTCTCATTATATCACCCTCAGTAGAGTGCCATGGCGTCACAGCTCACAGAAACCTCCAACTCTTGGGCTTAAGTGATTCTTTTGCCTCAGCCTCTTAAGTAGCTGGGACTACAGGCACCCACCTCAATGCCTGGCTATTTTCTAGTTATTGTTATCATTGTTGTTTAGCTGGCCCAGGCTGCATTTGAACCCGCTACCCTTGGTGTATGTGGCTGAGCTGTAATCACTGCTACAGGCATCGAGCCCACCAAAATTATTTTTGAAGACTAATGACATAAGAAAATCTTCATTATATCATGTAAATTAAAAAAGTCATTTTACTAAATTGTATTTATCATATAGTCCCAAGTTTTGTAAACATGATTTCTATGTCTTCATCTATATCACTGGTGATAAAAATGTGAACAAATGGAGTTTGGAAGAGGAGGAAGTTCATCAAAGTTAGCCTACATTTTTCAGGTTGAGACTAACCATCTTCAGGGTTGACAGCTCAATTGCCATTCTTCCAGTAACTGAATCTTCATCTATCAATGGTTCCCCAAATGTTTCCTAAAGGAGGCTGCACAAGAATCACTTTGAGAGATGGTTTAGAAAAATAAAAACAGATTTTGGAGCTTCACCTTCAAGATTCTGTCTCGGCCAAACTGCAAAACACAAAAATAGCTGGGTGTCATGGAGGCGCCTGTAGTGCCAGCTCCTCGGGAGGCTGAGGCAAGAGAATCGCCTAAGCCCAGGAACTGGAGGTTGCTGTGAGCTGTGTGACGCCATGGCACTCTAGTGAGGACGAAAAAGTGAGACTCTAACTCTAAAAAAAAAAAAAAAAAAAAAAAGATTCTGACTCAAGAGGTCTGAGATTGGGCCCTGGAATCTGTCTGTTTCAAAAGGTCTTGTGATTCTGAATATATAGCCAACTCCAGGAACCATAGCTTTGCAGTTGTTAATTTCCCATAGATTTTTTTAAAAAGTATATTGAATGCCTTTTTTTTTTTTTAGAGACAGAGTCTCACTTTGTTGCCCTCAGGAGAGTGCCTCAGTGTCATAGCTCACAGCAACCTCCAGCTCTTGGGTTTAGGTGATTCTCTTGCCTCAGCCTATCAAGTAGCTGGGACAATAGGCGCCTGCCACAATGCCCAGCTATTCTTTTGTTGTGGTTTGGCTGGGGCTGGGTTTGAACCTGCCACCCTCGGTATATGGGGCCAGCACCCTACCCACTGAGCCATAGACGCTGATATTGAATGCCTTTTAGAAGCAAGTTTCTAAATGTCAGCTAAGGGAGATAATATATAATTTAAAAGACTGTTCCCCTCTCCCTACATTTCTTTGAATACCCCCATTGCTGTTTGTCAGGTAGATAGTGCAACAAGTGGACAAGCAGCTGACCCGCAGCATTTCACTGTGCTGACTGCTCCTGCCAGTGCTGCCCCACCCTGCCACTAACTTCCTCTCTCCCCTCAGGAGGCTAGCTCCAAGTCAGGTCTCCTCTACATTTTCTGGAACAGCTGCTCCCTCTTCCATCCACTGTTAACTCTGTTAACCAAACCTCTGAGGGGCCTGTGCCCAGGGCTCCTCCCTTCAGTGTCCAGTTGCTGAGAATTTTCTATATCTGATGCCTCACCTCCCACTCCTTCCTCAACCTGCCGCCATCTGGCTTCCATCACTACCACTTACTGACGCAGCTCTTGCCAAGGGCATTCTGGCTCCTACAGGCTAGCCCACTGGCTCTCTTCCAATCCTCTTCCCAGAAGAATCTGATGTGGCTGATCACCCCCTCTCTCTCCTTGGCTTTTGGAGGGGGTCATCTGTTGCTTTACTTGTCTAGCACCCATTTCCCATCCTATTTTTTTTTTTTTTTGAGACAGAGTCTCGCTTGGTCACCCTTGGTAGAGTACTTTGATGTCTTAGCTCATAGCAACCTCACTCAAACTCTTGGGCTCAAGTGATCCTCTTGCGTCAGCCTCCCCAAGTACCTACCACAATGCCGGGCTATTTTTTAGAGATGGGATCTCATTCTGGCTCAGGCTGGTCTTGAACCTCTGAGTTTATCCAATCTACCAACCTCAGCCTCCCAAGTGCTAGGATTATAGGCGTGAGCCACTGCGCCCAGCCATTCTCCTCATTTTTTTTTTTTTTTTTGAGACAGAGCCTCAAGCTGTCACCCTGGATAGAGTGCTGTGCCATCACAGCTCACAGCAACCTCCAATTCCTGGGCTTGATCAAGTCTCTTGCCTCTGCCTCCCAAGTAGTTGGGACTACAGGCGCCCGCCACAACACCGGGCCATTTTTTGGTTGCAGCCATCGTTGTTTGTCGGGCCTGGGCTGGATTTGAACCCATCAGCTCAGGTGTACGTGTCTGGCGCCTTAGCCTGTTGAGCCACAGGCGCTGAGCCTCCCCTCCTATTTTTAATAACAGCATCCTTCGAAGCCACCTTCCCCACTCCCAGGCTGTGTGGTTTGGGGACTGACCAGAGATCTCATCCCCCTGCCTCTAAGGACTGGCCTGGGGATGGGCCAATAGGCAAACCAATGAGTCTCAGTCCATAGATTTTGCATAAACCACTGGGGAAGAGGTTCTTTTTTCCCCACTGGGGCTGCTGAGCTGGCAGAATGAGCTGCAAGTTGGAGACAGCTGCCTGGCCACCCCTGAGGGACAATTGAGAAGCAGAGCTGACAGAGTTCTGATAGTATCATCTAGAGTCCTGGGGCAACCTGAAGCCAGCAGATCCTGGTCTCATCAGTTTCATGAAAACATTTTTACCTTTTTACTCAAACCATTTTCAGTTGGATTTCTGTGACATACAGAATAGAAAACCCTAAGACAGATCTGAGGCACCACCTTCCCCTGGCATTACTCCACTTTCCCCAGTGTCTCATAAGCTCCCCTTCTTCTCACTAAGAGTCATGTCCAAGGACTTCTATTCCCCGGTGCTGGCTACCAAATGTGGACACTCCCAATCAAGAGATCAGCCCAGACATCCCGCTGAGCTCCAGACCCAGATGACTGATCCCTCCTGGATATTCCCATCTTGGTATCCACTTAAACACAATAGGTTTAAATCTAAACCCATAACTGTGCCCCATTCTTTCTCTTCTTGGTTCCCATCTTGGTGAGAGGCTCCACCACCCATCCACCCAGTTATCCCAGGAATCTTGGCCTCATTGTTGATACCTCCCTGCTCTCATTCTCAGCCCTCTTTGGGCTGTTCCCAATTCTTTTAGGTTGCATCTTCAGGGAGTTCTTTTCCAACCAGAAAGCCTGAAGAAGGGTTCTATCCTAAGCTCTCAGCCCACCCTGTGCTTCTAGTATAACAACCCGCGTCACCCAGAGCCTTAAAGGCCTATAGGCTCTTTTCCATATTCCCTTTGAATCTGAGTTCTGTGACGGCAGGACCTATCCTTGAAATCAGTATTATTCAAATAAACACAAAGCTCTGTAGGTGTGATCTTATATTGTATATTATAAACATGGTCTGCTCTTCTGTAAAAATTAAATGACTAAATATCTTAGCGAGATCTGTAAAGGGTATAGTATTTGGTGGAGAAAACCACGATTTTCAGGGGCTCCAACACCTGAATGAGGGTGACAACCACCAAATTGGGTTCTTTCCTTTATGAGACTTTTTAAATGCACGAACCAGGCTGCCTCTTAGGGACTACCTTTACTTCCCTCCTGTTACTGAGTCTAGAGGCTTATTGGGAGAATGAAGTAGGGCTTTTGTTTTTATTCTGAATCCTTCCCTTCCCCTCCCCCTTTGTAAAAAACTAGGACATTGGGCGGTGCCTGTGGCCCTAAAGAGTAGGGCGCTGGCCCCATATGCCGGAGGTGGAGGGTTCAAACCCAGCCCTGGCCAAAAACTGGAAAATTTAGGACATTTTGCTTGCTTTCAATTTTCTGTTACTTTTTGTATTCTTTATAATTTCTTAAAAGTCACCAAACGCAGTTCTTCAAGCATAACTGTAAGTTGTTTCTGTACAGTCCTCCACCCATCTGGTCTGCCAAGAGATTTCCTGAACCTCACCAGTAGCAGGCCCTGGGACAACTCCTCATCCTTTGGGTTTCAATCCCTCTCAAACACAGCTGGGCTCCTTTCTACCATTTCTGGATCATTTTCTTTGAGGAAAAAGGAGGAAGAAAAATAATAGCTGAGTAGTACTGTTTCCTGTTAATATTGCAGCAAGAGCCCCAAACAGTGGGCCTATCACTTCCTGATTCTTGTCTTGTTCTAATCATATCTAAAAAGGCTTTTATCATCCAAGGCATTTTGGCCTTCTCAGCCCACTCCAGCTTCCTGATCCTTCATACCATGCACATACCTTGTTTCCACCCTTGCATATGGGCTCTCGGCCCCTTCCCTTCCTATTAAACACTATGGAGAAATAATACTATTTAAAGATGTAAAATCAGGCTCGGTGCCTATGGCTCAACGAGCTAAGGCGCCAGCCACGTACACCTGAGCTGGCGGGTTCAAATCCAGCCCGGGCCCACCAAACAATGATGGCTGCAACCAAAAAATGGCCGGGCGTTGTGGCGGGTGCCTGTAGTTCCAGCTACTTGGGAGGCGGAGGCAAGAAACTCGCTTGATCCCAGGAATTGGAGGTTGCTGTGAGCTGTAATGCCACGGCACTTTATCCAGGGTGACAGCTTGAGGCTCTGTCTCAAAAAAATTTTTTTAAATAAAATAAAATAAAGATGTAAAATCAGTTGGGTACAGTGGCTCACACCTGTAATCTTAGCAATCTGAGAGGCAAAGGCAGGTGGATTGCTTGAGTTTAGGAGTTTGAGAACAGCCTGAGCAAGGCAGCCCCCCAACTCCCTCATCTCTAAAAATAAATAGCTGAGTGTTGCGGTAGGCTCCTGCAGTCCCAGCTGCTTGGGAGGCTGAGGTAAGAGGATCAATTGAGCTCAAGAGTTTGATGTTGCTGTGAGCTATGACGACATAGCACTCTACTCCGGGTGACAAAGTGAGACTCTGTCTCAAAAAAAAAAGTTTTTAAGATCCAATTACATCACCAAGCATTTTATTTAAAAAATTTATCATACTGGCTGGGCATGGTGTCTCATGCCTGTAATCCTTGCACTCTGGGAGGATCCCTTGAGCTCAGGAGTTCAAGACCAGCCTGAGCAAGAGTGAGACCCCATCTCTACTAAAAAACAGAAAAAATTAGCCGTAAGTTGTGGTGGACACCTGTAGTCTCAGCTACTCGGGAGGCTGAAGCAGGATTGCTTGAACTCAGGAGTTTGAGGTGGCTGCAAGGTAGGCTTATGCCACGGCATTCTAGCCTGAGCAATAGAGTGAGACTCTGTTGACAAAAAATAATAATAATAATAAAAACCATACCTCCATTTTACCAGCTTTGAGTGCTGCAAGCAACAAACATGTTTATACACTGACAAGAACACTAGGGCAAACAGTCTTATGGGGAAGTCTTATTGTGTGGTGGCTATGTGCATTACCTTTCCCCATGTCCTGACTCCTAGTGCCTTTGCCGTGGTGTTCTTTTAGTTTATTTTCACCTTGTTTTCTTTCTGGCATTCATTTTTATTTTAAAATTACTGCACACAGAGGCAGAAATTACTTGACTAGTACTAATTGCAGAATTATGGAAATTAAATGTACCACAGGATGCTTAGTGTTGGAAAACTGGATTTTTTTTATTGAGATATAATCCATATAATCAGAAAATTCACCCTTTTAAAGGGCACAATCTGTGGTTTTCAGTATATTCACAAAGTTGTACAGCTAATACCACTATCCAACTTTAGAACATTTTAATCACTCCAAAAAGAACACCCCCCAACCCCCATTAAAAGCCCTTCTCTCTTCAGTTTGCCTATAGCTATCTGGTTGTCCTAGCACCACTTGTTGAAAAGACTATTGTTTTTCCCATTGAATTGTCTTGGCACTCTTGTCAAAAATCAATTGACCATAAATGTGAGGGCTTACTTTTGGACTCAAATTCTATACCACTATATAGATCTATATGTCTACCCTTATGCCAGTACCACACTGTATTATTTACTTTGGCCATGTATTAAGTTTTGAACCAGGAAGTGTGAGTCTTCTGAACTTTGTTCTTCTTTTTCAAAACCATGTTGGCTATTCTGGGTTCTTTGAATTTCCATATGAATTATAGGATTAGCCTGTAAATTTCTGCAAAAAAAGTGAGCTAGAATTTTTTTTCTTTCTTTTTTGTAGAGACAGAGTCTCACTTTATCGCTCTTTGGTAGAGGCTGTGGCATCACAGCTCACAGCAACCTCCAACTCCTGGGCTTAGGGGATTCTCTTGCCTCAGCCTCCCAAGTAGCTGGGATTATAGGCACCTGCCATAATGCCCAGCTATTTTTCTTTTTGTTGTTGCAGTTTGGCCGGAGTGGGTTTGAACCCGCCACCTTTGGTATATAGGGCTGGCACCCTTCCCACTGAGCCACAGGTGCTGCCCAAAGTGAGCTAGAATTTTGATGAGGATTATACTGAACCTATAAATCAATTTGAGAAGTATTGTCATCTTAGCAATAAGTCTTTGAATCTATAAATACAGGGTGTTTTCCCATTTATTTAGGTCATTCTTAATTTCTTTCAATGCTGTTTTATAGTTTGCAGTGTTGAAGCCTTATACCTCTTTCCTTAAGTTTGTTCTTAGGTATCTTTTTTTTTTTCATTTGGATGCTACTGTAAATAGAATTGTTTTCTTAATTTCACTTAAGGAATGTTCACTGCTTGAATATAGAAATACAATTGATTTTTATATATTGACCTTATATCCTACAACCTTGCCATACTTGTTTATTTGTTCTAATAGATTGGTAGCACATTCCTTAAGACCTTCTATGTATAAGATCATGTTATCTGCAAATAGTTTTACTTCTTTCTTTTTTTTTTTTTTTTTGAGACAGAGCCTCAAGCTGTCACCCTGGAAAGAGTGCTGTGGCATCACAGCTCACAGCAACCTCCAATTCCTGGGCTCAAGCGAGTCTCCTGCCTCCCAAGTAGCTGGGACCACAGGCGCCCACCACAATGCCCAGCCATTTTTTGGTTGCAGCCATCATTGTTGTTTGGCAGGCCCGGGTTGGATTTGAACCTGCCAGCTCAGCTGTACGTGGCTGGCGCCTTAGCCCGTTGAGCCACAGGTGCCGAGTCAATTTTACTTCTTTCTAATCTGAATGTCTTTTATTTCTTTCCTTGCCTAACTACGCTTGTCTCTGCTCTTTTAAAGCCTGTATAGTTTCTTAAATACTCATTAAGAATGTCTCTTTTTTTCCTCATTAGAATGTTTTCTGAAGAGATAGAGTATAGGAGGAAGGGAGAAAGTGTAGCTCTTAAAAACCAGAAGTTGCAACTTGTAGTTTGGATTGTTTTCAGGTGGGGTTCACGCCCTCTCAGTGGAAATGTCTTTCTTCACAGCACCTGAGCCCAGGGATTTTTCTGGAGGCATCTCTAAATCTGTTTTCCTCAAGTTTTAGACACAAGCGTCTCTGAGCTCAATATCCACTCTTCCTTGGCTATTATAGCATCTAAGACTACATGGTCACTTTCCTCAGTGCCCATTTCTTCTTCTCTGACCAATTCTTCCTTGCCAGTCACGGGTAGAACAGGCAATAGTTCCTCCTCCCATTGTATCCTGTCTTCAGAGAAAGAAAACTGTCAATCAGATGATAGGTTTACTGGGCCTTTACCATAAAGGGACTTTGATAAATGATCTCTGAATGACATCTGAAGTCTCCTTCTGCACCAGTGTTGTGATCTGCAGGAGAGTCCACCAATACTCTCTCTTTCTATTCATTCTCTTCCTTTTTTTTTGAGACAGAGCCTCAAGCTGTCACCCTGAATAGAGTGCTATGGCATCACAGCTCACAGCAACCTCCAATTCCTGGGCTCAAGCGAGTCTCTTGCCTCCACCTCCCAAGGTGGGACTACAAGCGCCCGCCACAACACCCAGCCATGTTTTGGTTGCAGCCGTCATTGTTGTCTGGCGGGTCTGGGCTGGATTCGAACCCGCCAGCTCAGGTGTACGTGGCTGGCGCCTTAGCCCGCTGAGCCACAGGTGCCGAGCCTTCCTTTTTTTTTTTTTTTTAAGAGACATAGTCTTAGTTTGTCGCCCTCAGTAGAGTGCAGTGCTATCACAGCTCACAGCAACCTCCAGCTTTTGGGCTGAGGCGATTCTCTTGCCTCAGCCTCCTGAAGCTGGGACTACAGCGCCTGCCACAGTGCCCTGCTATTTTTGTTGCAGTTTGCCTGGGGCCGGGGTTTGAACCCTCCCCCCCTCAATATATGGGGCTGGCACCCTACTCACTGAGCCACATGCACCATCCTATTCATTCTCTTTCTTGCACTTGGGCCTCTCGTGGTGGCAGGAATGGGCATATTTTCTTAACAACTAGGCTCTTCATCCACCCCACTTCGGAGACTTTTTCATTAGAACAAAGCACACATCCTCATTTGTCATGAAAGCTCACCTACCATGTATTAGTGGGGTTCCTACTTCCTTTCAGCCATGTTATTAGAGGAGAAAGAGTAAAACTTTCACCAAAGATGTGGACTACACAGCAAAGACTTTGCCGAGTGGCCCCAAGGAGAGACATTTCCCTCCATGCCAGCACAGGCTCTGTGTTATCAGTGATCTTACAGAATGTACAGAAAGCCAGGTGGGTAAGAATCTATGACTGTGTATATAAGTGCACCCCAAAGCTGAGGATGAGCTGAGGAAACAACTCAGGCCATTATTAACCAGGATCTAACTAAGGGAGAATCCAGCATAGTCAGCACCCTGGTCAACCCTTCTGTTCACCATTCCAAGTGCATGAATCTCCAGGGTGGCGGCCCTTCTGCCTAGGGCTTTCCTCCCAGGCACTAAACCACTTCCTTCCAGCTCCAATCTGAAAACCAAATTCAGGTCTCCTGTAGCTTCACCAAGCTTCCTGTCCACACTGATTTTCTTCTAACCACACAGCTGCACTAAGCCCAGGGAAGGTCTCAAGAACAAGTGACTTCCTAATATGCTGATTCCTCCCTCACCCTAAGACTGCACATGGCTCCCGTATCTACTGAGCCAATTTGGATGTAATCATAGGACTCAAATCTCAGAACCCTTCATTAAACTATGCTCAGCTATTCCACAAAGCTTCTCTTGCATAATGAAACAGAGATAAGAGTGAGAATATAATAAAATAGAAATATGTCTTACTAGATTAAGGATTTAAACTTAAGACATGAAACTATAAAAATACTAGAAGAAAGTACAGGGAAAACATTTGAAGAAATCGGCCTGGGTGAATATTTTATGAGAAGGACCCCTTGGGGCAATTGAAGCAACACCGAGAAAATACGTTACTGGGACCTAATCAAACTAAAAAGCTTCTGCACAGCCAAGAACACAGTAAGTAAAGCAAGCAGACAGGTTTGGCGTCTGTGGCTCAGCGGGCTAAGGCGCCAGCCACGTACACCTGAGCCAGTGGGTTCCAATCCAGCCCCGGCCCATCAAACAACAATGATGGCTGCAACCAAAAAAAAAAAAAAAAAAATGGCCGGGTGTTTTAAAAAAAAAAAAAAAAGCAAGCCGAAAGCCCTGAGAATGGGGGAAGATATTTGCTGGCCATGTGTGTGACAAGGGTTTAATAACTGGAATCCACAGAGAACTCAGACATATCAGCAAGAAAAGAACAAGTGATCCCATCTCAGGGTGGGCAAGGGACTTGAAGAGAAACTTCTCTGAAGAAGACAGGTGCACGGCCTACAGACATAAAAAAAGGCTCATTGTCCTTAATCATCAAAGAAATGCAAATCAAAGCTCCAGTAAGATTAGCCCACATCACAAAATCCTAAAACCAGAGATGTTGGCATGGATGTGAAGAAAATGGAACACTTCTACACTGCTGGTGGGAATGCAAAATAATACATTCCTTTTGGAAAGATGTTTGGAGAACACTTAGGGATCTAAAAATAGACCTGTCATTCAATCCTGCAATTCCTCTACTAGGTATATATCCAGAAGACCAAAACATCACATTATAACAAAGATATATGTACCAGAATGTTTATTGCAGCCCAATTCATAATTGCTAAGACATGGAAGAAGTCCAAGTGCCCATTGACCCATGAACAGATTAATAAATTTTGGTATATGTATACCATGGAATATTATGCAGCCTTAAAGCAAGATGGAGACTTGACCTTTTTCATGTTTACATGGATGGAGTTGCAACATAGTCTTCTTAGCAAAGTATCTCAAGAATGGAAAAGAAAGTATCCAATGTACTCAGGCCTACCTTGAAACCAATTTATAACTTTCATATGAAAGCTATAACCCAATTATAGCCCAAGAATATGGGGGAAGGGGAGAGGGAGGGGAGAGGAGGGGGGAGGGAGGAGGGAGCGTAATGGGTAGGACCACACCTAGGGTGCTTCTTACAAGGGTATATGTGAAATTTACTAAATGTAGAATATAAATGTCTTAACATAATCACTAAGAAAATGCCATGAAGGCTATGTTAACCAGTTTGATGAAAATATTTAAAATTGTATATAAAACCAGCACATTGTACCCCATGATTGCATTAATATTCACAGCTATTTTTTTTTTTTTTTTTTGAGACAGAGCCTCAAGCTATCACCCTGGGTAGACTGCTGTGGCACCATAGCTCACAGCAACCTCGAACTCCTGGGCTCAAGCGATTCTCCTGTCTCCACCTCCCAAGGAGCTGGGATTACAGGCGCCTGCCACAACGCCCCGCTAGTTTTTGGTTTCAGCCATCATTGTTGTTTAGTGGGCCTGGGCTGAATTCGAACCCTCCAGCTCAGGTGTATGTGGCTAGTGCCTTAGCCGCTTGAGCCACAGGTGCTGAGCCCACAGCTATGATTTAATAAAAATAAAAAGAAAGAAAAAAAATAGAAATATGGGGAAAAAAAGAATCATTTCATGGTCCTATGAGTTGTGTTCTCCTACCCCAGGACTGCTTATTTTCCAGGCTCAGGGGCATTGGGAAAGCCATATAATCTCCAAGTTGGTATAACATCAAGCAGGGCTCCCTGATTACTTGTGGGCACAATAAGGACTTCATGGCAAAAACAAACAGGAGGAAATCCCCGTGATGCTGTGAACATGCCATCACAACATTAAATTAAGGCAATGTTATGTTCTTATTCCAAAAGTCCACCTCCCACTCTTATACCATTTGGGCATAACACTTTATTATCGTGAGTAGCTAAAAAACTGGTGTTACTGACACCTTAAATATACCATCTGTTTGACATCTTTCAAGGTGCCAGTTACTATATGGCACGTTGGTTCATTTTGAGTGTCTGGGATAACATATTTAATACTATATTCAGCTTATTAATAAGCACCAAATATAGCAATTTAAATTTTATTTTCTTCAATCTTCCTTCATATTCAATTAATTTACTTTCTAGAATTACATTTCAGGACACAGTGTATTTGCTTTGATGAATTCATTCACAATATATCTGTAGACCTGGATTTAGTATTTCCTGTAGTGACAACCACTCTATTTGTAGGAACTATTTAGGTCACTGGAGTGGAGAAAAAGAGGTCGCTACTTAACAGAAACGGCATGTGTCCAAATATAGATGCAGTTTTCTACGCACCTGTTGAACATCGAATGAAGAAGTAATTGTTAAAATTTCCCAAACCCGAGACCAAAACATTAAATGATCAGCCACTATGTTTCAGCTGACATGGGGTTTAAACCAGAAAAACAAGTCTCCTTACCAAAGAAGGTAAGCTTTAATATGCTAGCAGCTTCAGAAATAAAAAAGCTGATTAAAAAAGCAGTCTGTTCCAAGTAATTATTTCCCATTAAAAGTCACTTCAGAGAAAGCTATATGATTTCAACCACAGAGCATGCACAGTAATTGTGTGCTGTCGGAGACACAGTAAGCATGACAAATATTTTCAGTTGTCAAGGGTGAGGGAGGAGGGTGTGACCCACCTAAGAAGTGGAAACTAACAAATAGTAATTTGACGCTCCTCCTCAGTTCCAGGCGGCTGCTACACACGGCTCTCACTTCCTATGGTCAGTAAAGACAGGGCTGTGCAAGAGTTGAATGGAGGTGGCCTCTTTATCCCTTCCCTTGAACACTGTGGCTGGTGGTGGTTGGTGGGTAACAAGGATCTCAAGGAAAGAGGACGTGGGCAACAATACCCTCTACTGCTGCTGGGCACTGTGCTAGGGGCTTAACCCTCCAACTATGACTCCATAGCCCATTCTGCGACTTTTCTTTCTCTCTTACTTTTAGAGTCGGGGTCTCACTCTTGCTTCGGCTGGTCTCAGACTCCTAAAGTCAAGCGATCCTCATTAGCCACTGGGCCGGCCGGCCCCCATTGCCCGTTCTGAATACCCCACACCTGTGTCCCTATTTCAGCCCTAGACATCACATCAGAAAGACGCTTATTATAGCCTCGTTCCCCTTCCCTGGGCCCCCAGGCCAGGGTGACAGGATGAGGCCACCCAGATGAATGCCTTCTGGACAGCAAGGAGGGCTCCGAGTGCACAGAGGGCGGTTCCGGGGACCCTGCAGCCCGAATTCCGGCGGCCGCGCCCGGGGCGGGGCTGAGGGCTCCCTGAGGTGACCTGGACACTAAAGGAGGAAGCGGCGGCGAGCGGGTTCCGCGAAGAGGAGGAAAGAGCCACAGGTTGCCCGAGGGCAGCGGGAGGCTGGTGACAGCAAGCCACGTACACACGTGGGGACGAGCCGCCCAGGTGGTCAGAGGCCAGGGCCCCGGCGCGGGAGCGGAGACCGCGAGGGGAGTTACCTGATGAAGGTGGTCTTGCCGGTGCTGTACTGACCCACCAACAGGATCATGGGCTTGTTCTCGAAGTCGGCGTCCTCCAGCGCCGGAGAGTGGAACTCGTGGAAGCGGTACGCCTCCTCCAGCGGCAGCACCTTGCGCAGGTAGAGCGAGCGCAGGCCGCCCGTCACCGTCTGCACCGCGTCCGCGCCGCCCGCGCGCTCGCGCCCGCCCGCCTGCCGCCCCAACCAGCTGAACATCCTGCCGCCCTTCACGCTCGGCGCCCGGACCCAGCTCTGGGCTCCACACTCCCGGGCTCGCTCCGAGCTGCCCCAGACGCGCTCGCCCCCGCCCGAGCCCGGCCCCGCCTCGCGTCGCCACAACCAATCTCTGGACGCTACGTCACGAACGCTCAGAGAGGCTCTCTCAGGTCCTTCCTCATTGGACCTCTGCCAGAAAGGCTGGAGGCGTTAGCCAATGGAGAGGAGGTTCTTAATGAATTATTGATGACAAAGTCAGTCTGGAGGACCCATCTGAGACGGCAGGGTGTCTGCCCCCGCCCGGTGGCGCGGACTCGCCCGGCGGGTGGCCCCCTTTTGGTGACCCCAGCCCCACCTCTGGCCAGGTGGCACTGGCTTTGGGGCAAATCTGAGTTGGCAGAAAGAAGCTTCCAGAGGCAGCTCAGCCTCCAGGAACGGTTACTGATCCAGGCCTATAGATTCGATACAGAGGAGGAAAAGTTCAGAAAGGCAGGTTCTTTTCTTCCTGCTGGCAGGATATCATGACCCCCATTTTACTCGCGAAGAGACCCAGGCTCATGGGCATAATTGACAAAATCTGAAGGTGGGGAAGTGGACTGGAATCTATTTGGGTAGATATTTTCTCCTTTTCCACATTGATTCCACTAATTTCTGGCTCAATTAAAGTTTTCCCCTTAGTTTTTTTTTTATTTTCTGTAAAACTGAAGATTTAGTCATCACTTTCATTGTTACATTATCCTCATTATTACAACCTAATTTCCACATATTGTCATGTAAGAATTATTGTCATCTCCTAGCTGTCTCTTTTCCAGGTTTAAAGGACACTTGTCAAAATTGAGATTGGGAGAAATAATCGGCCATCACCTTTGGTGTCCTAGGTTATAGTTTAACATTATTTCTTACTTGTTTTAGTGTGATCCATGGAGCCACATGCATAAGAACAACCTGAGATGTTGGTTAAAATACAGATTCTTTGTCCTCAGTCCAGACCTACTCAGTTAAAATATTGAGGAGTGATGGAGCTTAACAGGTGCCCTAGGTGACTATGATATACCATAAATTTGGGGAAATATTATGCAGTACAGTATTTCTCCAACCGGATGGATACACAGATTTTGATTAATAGGTATGGGGTGGGGCCCAAGACTTTGCATTTCCACCAAGCTCTCAGGTATTACTGGTGCTACATGTCTGTGAGTCATACTTTGAGGACCATACAAGTCTGCCATGGAACGAGAACAAACAGAATGGCATCGAAAGTTCTGGGTTTGAATCCTGACTATGTAAATTAATGGCTGTGTGACTTTAAATGTAATGAAATAGCTCTCTGCTTTAGCTTCCTTATTCATAAAGTGGGACTTCCTTTGGAGTTGTGTAGATTATATATTTAGAGGGAGCTATATGTAACCACCACAGAAATGAAAAGAAAGCCAAGGGAAAAGAAAATTAGACATCTGCTTTGTGTCTAAATAAAACAAAAATTGGCTCGGCACCTGTGGCTCAACGGGCTAAGGTGCCAGCCACGTACACTTGAGCTGGCGGGTTCGAATCCAGCCCGGGCCGCCAAACAACAATGACGGCTGCAACCAAAAAATGGCCGGGCGTTGTGGCTGGCGCCTGTGGTCCCAGCTACTTGGGAGGCAGAGGCAAGAGACTCACTTGAGCCCAGGAGTTGGAGGTTGTGTGAGCTGTGATGCCACAGCACTCTATCCAGGGTGACAGCTTGAGGCACTGTCTCAAAAAAAAAAAAAAATTAAAATGTAAAAATAATGAAAACAGTGAACTACTAGAGCAGTGGTTTTCAACCTTCCTAATGCCACAACCCTTTAATACAGTTCCTCATGTTGTGGTGACCACCAACCATAAAATTATTTTTGTTGCTACTTCATAACTGTTATTTTGCCACAGTTATGAATTGTAATGTAAATATCTGATATGCAGGATGTATTTAGGTAACCCCGGCGAAAGGGTTGTTCATGACTCACAGGTTGAGAACCACTGAAGAGGAAGATACATACAGTGTACTTGTAAGTATTCATATGTGAATATTTAAACAATTTTGAGGGGAAAAAAGCCTTTCTAGGGCGGCTCCTGTGGCTCAGCGAGTAGGGCGCCGGCCCCATATACCGAAGGTGGCGGGTTCAAGCCCGGCCTCGGCCGAACTGCAAAACAAAAAAATAGCCGGGCGCTGTGGCGGACGTCTGTAGTCCCAGCTACTCGGGAGGCTGAGGCAAGAGAATCGCTTAAGCCCAAGAGCTGGAGGTTGCTGTGAGCAGTGTGACGCCACACACTCTACCCAGGGTGATAAAGTGAGACTCTGTCTCTACCAAAAAAAAAAAAAACCTTTCTAATT
>CAUYON010007179.1:0-65713 GCA_963573935.1 Arctocebus calabarensis
AAAACCACATAAGACTTAGTATTAATTACGAAAAATGCTCTTATAACCAAATATAATAGGAAAGTCTTAGTATTATAGCCAAGATGTAGTTAAGGGAACTACATCTATAATTTTAATTTATAATTAACTATATATATATATTTTTTTTTTTTTTTTTTTGAGACAGATTCTTACTGTGTCACCCTCAGTAGAGTGCTTAGGCTTAAGTGAATCTCTTTTCTCAGTCTCCCAAGTAGCTGGGACTATAGGTGTCTACCAAAACGCCTGGCTATTTTGTTGTTGTTATCATTGTTGTTTAACAGGCCCAGGCTGGGTTTGAACTCACCAGCCCCGGTATATGTGGCTGGTGCCCTAACCACTAAGATATGAGCGCCAAGCCTTTACTCATATTTTTCATGAAATAAAAATATATATAACAAATAGCATCAGGAATTAACCATAAAGAGGTTGAGATTGGTAAAGGTGTGAAAGAAATTCAAATCTTGGCTTGCAAGGCCTTTTTAATAAAATTGGCAATTCTGTGAATGGTAGCCTCAAAGTATAAAGAAAGATAAGATATGCCAGGATGAGAAAAATCAGAAATAAATTAAAACCAGGGATTCTCTGGCTAAAGGTGATATACAGGAGATAAATCAGGCAGATGAATGTGTATCTAACAATACTTATAATTCCAACCAAAGCAAACATGCAAGTTTTCTCAATTTCTACTGAGTGACGCTTTACTCAATTTAATTCTGCAGGCAGACACAAGTGACTGCTCTTTAGTGTATGTACAGAAAATGAGGACTAATTCCATGAATGTACTGTATCCGTTCATTGATACATTCATTCACCTTGCCCCTGGCGGAAGGGACTGTATTCATTCATTTCCTGGCCAAGGAACCCATACACCTATATATACCCTGAGACTAAAGACCTAAAGGAGGAGATGGGGAAAGACTGGGAGAGAAACGGAGAGAGCTTCTCTCTCCCCACTTAAATTCTCTCCCTCTACCCGGAGCTTTAGTGTTTTCTGTATTCTTTTCTGTAAATAAATTCTGTCTTACCACTAGGGGGTGGGGGGGAGAATAATGTAATGAAGAATAATAAAATACATGTATTTAAAAAATAAATTAGAATAAAAAAAATACATTTAAAAAAAAAATCTCAGATTCAGGTGCCCCAACCACAGAGATCCTGAGGAGAATGTCCCCTAGGCCCAAAGTGCACATTTTAAGGAACCTATGAGGCCCTGAGCTAGTCTCTGTCATTGCTATGTGAAAGGAACCTCTCGGAGCCTTGCCAGCCTTGGAGGTTCCGGAAGTTAAAATAACCTCATCACAAGAGTTTCTTCTCCAGGCTTTGCTGGGGCTTTCTGGGTTCCTGGGCTTTGAGACCATGACAGCAATTCCTATGGAATCTGGCCCCAGCCCCAGCCCCGCCCTCCACCCGTGTCTGATTAGCCAAGGCCTGAGGCTGGCCAGTGGCCTTGGGGTCATCTCTTAGCTGCCTGCTTCCCAATGGCACAGTGGAAGGAACTGGAGACCAGGAGTATTGCTGGTGGTTCACAGTTACAAAGTGAATCTGTGCTGAGAATAAATCATGCAGAATCCTACAAGGAGCGAAATCCAATGGTATGTTTCTCTTGAGTCACATCTTGAGCAGGTGATGAAAATAAACATCACCAGCGAGGAAAAGATGGGTTTTTTGATAAGCTGAGGACAAGCCTCCCTTACGTCATGTTCCAGCCAGGTCTGCATACCCTGACTTTAATCTTGGGGAAACATCAGACAAACCCAAATGTGGAATGCTTTATCTAAAAAATGAGGGCAAGTAGATGCCACATTCTTCAAAATGCCAATGTCAGAAAGACAAAAGTCTGTGGAAACGTTCCAGATTAAGTGAGTCTAAAGAAATGTAACAATGATTGAGAAATACAAACTAAGTATTTAAGGACAAAGGGCTATTGTTTATGCATCTGACTCATAAATGGTTCAGAAAAATATTGTGTATCGGGGCAGGGTGGGGGACAAATGACCAGATGGGGTAAAATGTTAACAGTAGATGACTCTGGTAAAGGGTAAGCAGATGCTCTTTGCTCACGTCATATTCTTGCAGCTTTTTCGGTTTAAAATTATTTCCAGCACATTGTACCCCTTGATTGCACTATTGTGCACAGCTATGATTTAATAATAAAGACAATTTTAAAAAAAAGAAAAAAATTATTTCCTAATAAAAATGCATATATGTAGCAATAACTAATCTTTAAAAATTAGGAAAATCCAATAAAAAGCACAGTACTACTAAAACTTTAACCTACATTTTGACTCTGTAATAGGTTAAAAAAGCAGGACATAAAAAAAGGACACAAAAGATGATGTAATGGCTAAGATATAAAAAGAAAAAAATAACCTTTGGAATGGGAACTGGCTCAGCACCAGCCCCACTAATCTCTGCAGCCTCAGGCAACAGACTTAAACTCTGTAAGTCTCATGTCTTCATGTGCAAGTAGGGAAGTAAAACAGGATCTTTCTCACAGGGTTGGAGGTGGTGGTTCTGGAAAGTTCTTACATGACACTTGGCATTTAGGTCACTCTCAATAAACATCATTTATTTCCAGAGCAGTGACAGAAACAGAAAGTTTCCTAATTCATTTTATAAGGTAACATAACCCTGAAATCATGATAGAAGTATATATAGGAAAGAAGCCTATAGATTCATCTCAGACAAATATGATACATGAATCATTTTTTTAGTCGGGAAATAATATGAAAACAATAATATACCATGACCTGGTAGGACACCATCAGAAATCTAAGGACCATCCACCATAGAAGAGCTATTACGATACAGTAACTCATTACATTACATATGGTGATCCTCCCCTGTTTAAACTCTTTTCTCAATAGTGCCCCCCCCAAAAAAGCTTTTGATAAAATTCAATATTCATTCCTAAGAAAAGCTTCTTTGTAAACTCAGAATTGAAGGAAACATCTTCAACATGATAAAGATACTGACCACAAACATCTAGTAAATTGCTAGAGGCATGTCAAAGTCAGAAAGTGTGTTCTGGTTGCCTGTCTTATATGGAACACAGCACCATAGAAGTGTCAGCAGAGCTGCCATGGAGTGATGGCCAGTCCCTCAGCAATGCTCCAGACTAACAGTCTCCGCCTAGGCTACGCAAGAGTCAGACATTTATTGTTAAAGTATGTAATGCCTTTCAAGGACTGGGAATGACAGCATGTTCACTAATTATTATGGAACTGGGTTAATTGATAAACTATCAGGAAAAGTTGCTCCTTACCTCATAGCATGCATCAAACTAAAAATAAATGCTAGAAAAAGAGTGAAATACCAAAGAAGATCTAGATCAGTGGTTCTCAACCTGTGGGTCGCAACTCCTTTATAACAATGAAAATACATCCTGCATACCAGATATGTACATTACAATTCATAGCAGTAGCAAAATTACAGTTATGAAGTAGCAACAAAAATAATTTTATGGTTGGGGGTCACCACAACACGAGGCGCTGTATTAAAGGGTCGCAGCATTAGGAGGCTTTAGGAAGGTTGAGAACCACTGATCTAGACAAATATAGAAGTAAATAGTTTCATTAATGCTGAGATAGAAAAGATTTTTTTATACGATGATACTAAAGGCAGAAGCCCATAAAGGGAAAATTATGAAAAATTTCCTTCCATAAACATTTTAAAACATGAGGCCAAAATGAATGCAAACCAAGTTTTAAAGCAGAAATTTACTTGGAAGAAATTATTTGCAACCTATTTCAAATATTTCCCAAACTATTAAGAAAAAATATATGATGGAAAATGGACATGGGACATAAATAGGTAACACCAGAAGAAGAATTAGAGAGCAATAAAAATATGAAGAAAACATTCAATCCAGCTGTTATACCAACAAACACAATTAAAAACAGCACTGAGATTACATTTTTGCCATTGAACTGTAAAGAGGAAATGCCATCGGTACCGGGAAGATGGCCCCTCCACCATTGCCAAATGGTGGCATTGCATATATGCAATAGGATATATACTCGTATATATCCTTTCCAGAGCAATTCAACTTCTAAGAAACTGTCCTGAAGAAATAATGGAGTGAGTAAGTATGCAGATGTGGAATTGGAAGACATTCATCACAACTTTATTTAACAAAAAATAGAAGCAGCCTAATTGTCCGGTATTATTAAATAGTTACCTCTATACAATAAAATAATGCAGAGCCATCAAGATCAACATTGTAGAAATTACTAGCGGCTCTGAAAAGCCATCTTTGCATTGTGCCTGGGCCCGGCTTCCTCCTCCGCAGCTTTCTCGCCAGGGCCCCCCCAAACTCCCGCTTTCTTTTCCATCCCCCACCATGTCAGACACAGCGGCGGACACCAGCTCCGAGTCGCCACCAAGGACTGGAGGGAGAAGGAAGCTGTGGACGAGGCAGAGAATGGAAGAGACACCTGCTTCTGGGAACGCTAATGAGGAAAACGGGGAGCAGGAGGCCGACGATGAGGTGGATGAAGAAGAAGAGGAGGAGGAGGAGGAGGAAGGTGATGGTGAAGAAGACGGAGATGAAGACGAGAAGCTGAGGCCACCACGGGCAAACGGGCAGCTGAAGATGATGGGGATGAGGATGTTGATACCAAGCAGCAGAAGACTGAGGAGGATGAGCAGACAGCAAAAAAGGAAACGTTAAACTTAAAAAAAAAGGCCACCGTGACCTGTTCCCCCTCCACTTCCGGTCTCAGAATCTAAACGTGGTCACCTTCTAGTAGAGAGGCCTGCCCACCTGCCCGCCGCAGGCAGTGTCACCCGCAAGCAGTGCCCCCTGTCGGCCCACCGCAGGCAGTGTCACCCACAGGCAGTGCCCCCTGCCGGCCGCCCGCCGCAGGCAGTGTCACCCGCAGGCAGTGCCCCCTGCCGGCCGCCCGCCGCAGGTTGGTAGTGCCCACTGCAGGTGACATGCACTCTTCACTACCCAGCCAAAACCACAAGAATTTGCAACAGGGGAGGAAAAAAGAACCAAAGCTTCCCAGGCCCTGTTTTGTTTCTTAAAAGTACTTTAAAAAGGAAATTTGTTTGTATTTTTTATATACATTTTATATTTTTGTACATTTTGTTAGGGGTCAGCCATTTTTAATGATCTCGGATAACCAAACCAGCCTTCAGAGCGGTCTCTGTCCTACTTCTGACTCTGACTTTACTTGTGGTGTGACCATGTTCATTATAATCTCAAAGGAGAAAAAAACCTTGTAAGAAAAAGCAAAAACAACAACAAAAAACAATCTTATTCCAAGCATTCCAGTAACGTTTTTGGGGTATGTACTTAGCTGTACTATAAGTAGTTGGTTTGTATGAGATGGTTAAAAAGGCCAAAGATAAAAGGTTTCTTTTTTTCCTTTTTTTTTTTTTTTTTTTGTCTATGAAGTTGCTAGTTATTATTATTATTATTGTTTGGCCTGTTTGATGTATGTGTGAAACAATATTGTCCAACAATAAACTGGAATTTTATTTTGCTGAGTTGTTCTAAAAGAATAAATAAATTGTAGAAATATATTTATTGACATGGAAAAACTATTATCAAGTGAAAACATAAGCCACAAAAAATATACAAAAAATTGTATATTTTTATACATATACACAAAAAATTGTATATTCACTATGGTTCCGTTATATTAAGAAAAATACATGTTTATGCGTAGGAAAAAAACTTAGAAAAAAACCATACCAAAATATTAATAGCAGTTATATTTGGATGTAGGATTTAGACTACTCATCATGTTCATCCATATTTTCCACAATAGTTGGGGTAATTTTTATGATAATTTTTTTAAATTCTGCAAAACACGTAAATTTGAGTAAAATGATGCAGAGATGGATTTGAGGTGAATTGTGCCCATTACAGGGGTGACAAGGAGGAAAGGGTACCTCTAGGGGGCATCAACTCCCAAATATTGTGGAAGCTTCAGACTAGAAAGAAGAGGTGCTTTACACTAATGTTAGAAACAGCTGAACTCACTGGTTCACTGGTTCCTTTTCCCTCAGCCCAAAGACCTCCTGGTACACCCACAATGTGACTTCAGACAGGGTATGAAAGCATGTGGCTACAGCCTTTGGTTATAGGTGTTACTAATGATTTTTCTGGCTCTTTGTCCTCTGGTTGATTGCCAGCTTCGTGTTTACTTTCTGAATCAGCCTCTTAATGTCACAACTCTGTTCAACTCTGTTCTGTTACAGAATGCAACTGCTCTGCCAGGTACTTGGAGACGGACAGACGTGCACTTAGAGAACCCAGAATACCACACGAGATGGTATTTCAAGTATTTTTTAGGACAAGGTAATTATGTCACTATGGTGGTTGGGGAAAAAAGGAGATTCAAAATGAAAATTAGTGTAATTTCAGGTAACCTATATAAGTGAAACTAACCAATTTAGGGACATGAGACCATTTCCACAGCAAGGTGAGTAGTAGGCTTTATAACTTAAAAGATCCAATTCAGGGTCTCAGCTCCTAGAGTTTTGCTCAGAGTTTTTTTTAGGGGAGGGGAGCAGTGCAGCCGGTTTTTGTTCCTGGGAAGTTAACAAGGGCATTAAATAACCTGAATGAGTGATTCAAGAGATAAAAAGAATTTCTCAGGGTTGATAAAATTCCTTAGACTTTATAAGGCAAGTGCCTAGTCTACAGTGGGTTTTGAACACTTAGTCCAAGGCAGGGAGGATGAGGATTGGTTCCCTGGGGTGAAGGGACAGTATAGGACCAGAGAGACCTTAGACTGCAGTCTCTGGCATCTTCCATACATTCACTGGTGACAAGGATTTGTTTATCACCTACTACTGTGCCAGGTGGTGTGCACAGCAGCAAAGGCGGTCATATATCATCTCTGCCCTCACGAGCCTGTAGAATGGGTTTAAATTCTGGCCATTAGTAACCATACGACCTTACACTAGTTACTCTCCACTCCTCTGAGACTCAGTTTCCCTTTCTGTAAAGTATGACCAGCACCTGCCTAGCAGGTTTAAACAGAAGTTTCAGTGAGATACACAAGAGTAACTCTAAGCCTGGCACATAGCAAGAGTTTAGTTCCCAGTAGTGAAGGGCTCAAGTGAAAATAATATGGAAAGATGGAAGACAGGAGTATAGTTTATGACAAAAGGTCTGGGGAATGGAGGAATAATCTCTATTGTGGGAATGAGTTAGAGAAATTGCTTCTCAGACTAATGCACTCATTTGTAGGTGTGATGCTTGAGCTATAACATGAGTGTGAGAAGACCTACCTGATACCTTTTAAGAAATCTGACTCTGTATTCTAAGAGGTTCTAGGCATGATTTATTGGGAGGGTATAGAAGGATGTATAAAGAAAGAAATCAACAAGAAAGTCATCTTCACCATGCTTGCAAGCACAGTGCCCAGAGCAGTGAGGACTTTCCAGATAAGTTTGGATGCCTTTGGCTGCAAGTAAGAGAAAACCCAACTTAAGCGGGTGTAAACAATAAGGCACAGTAACCAGAAACCCTGAGGCCCAGCAGGATCCAGGCTGGGTAATGTGAAGGACCCAGATCCTTTCACCTTTTCTGCCTCCCCATCCTTAGTGTGGCAACTTGGCCCTTGGGCTGGCCCTCCTCAGGGTCACAAACAAGATAGTTTTATCAATGCTAGGCATCACTTCTAGGCACCACCCCGAGAGGAAGAAGACCATATTTAGCAGTGAGAAGCCAAAAGCCCTTTGGCAGATTTCTCTTCCTGTCTCATTGGCTCAGATTGGGTCACATGTTCATCCCTCAGCCAGTCACCTGCCAGAGGAAGGAAAATGCATGATTAGCAGAGCCATCGGGTTCCATCCCCAGCTGGCCTTAGGATTACTGTTCCCTGCCCATGTGGGAAGGGCTGGACACCACCTGCATTGTGCACTGCTGTCTGTGGCTGGCAGGACCAGTTGCATTCTTGCCCTTCTAAACCTATCTTTTCCAGTCCATCAGAACTACATTGGAAACGATGCAGAGAAGAGCCCCTTCTTCTTGTCTGTGACACTTTCAGACCAAAACAATCAGCGTGTCCCTCAATACCGTGCAATTCTTTGGAGGAAAACAGTAAGTACCAGCTCTCCCTGGGAGCAAAGTTTATGCAACCATTTCAGGACATAACTGCTGTGGTGGGGACCATGTGCCAGTCTTCTCATGATTCACTTAGTGGAAAGTGACGATGCCTTCACCCAAAGCCCCTTATCTTCTACACCAGACAGACTGGTTTTCTGGCCTACTTTTTTTTTTTTTTTAACTCATTTATTCTGTGTATGCTTTGTAGCATTCTGGTGTCTTCTGGTTTGAGTATTCTCTTTGGAGTGACTCTGTCTTTTGGGGGGCAAATCATTAGACTTTCTGATTTCTTTCCCTCCTTGCAGTCCTCTTACAGCTGGAATTTAGGTCCATGGGAGAGGGCTTATGAGAGCTTGTGGTGACAGAAGGTCACAGAGGACCTTGGATCCACACGGGCCCTGTCAGTTCTTTCTAGTTTCTGTCATGGAGTGGCCAATCTGCTCTCTGAACTTGCAACCACTGAGGTGCAACTGGTCCCTCTGACTCTTGTGGGTCATGGAAAAGCACCTGGCCTTGAAACCCACAGTCCCAACCATTTGCCTCTTGTTGTGAAGTCACTCTTGGGCTTGTGGCCCCTGTGTCCTCCTAGTCTCTGAACTTCTGACCTAGAAGCTCTACATCTCCCTGGACACCCCCCCTGCAAGGTGGGACATATGTGAGAAGGTGGGACCCTGCCTTAGGCCTGAGTCTGTGATGTCTCTGTCACCAACGCTTGCAGTAGCTGACTTACCACCACTCATTGTACACACGGTACACAGACTCAAGATTCCTGCGAGAGGCCATCCGGGAAGTGGGCCTCTGGTACAGGTGTTCTCAGGGGCCTCCAGGTCTTACCTTGGTATATTTGCAGCAGCCCCCACCCCTTCAAGTCTTGTCCTGGGCATGGGGAAATCTAAGGCCTTGGGGTGCTCCCTAGGGCTGCTCTCACCTGGTATTTAGAGAAGCCAGGAGGCTGGGATTTGAGCCCCAGGCCTGGCAACGCAGCCAGCAATGATGAGTGGTGGTTGCCTTCTGTTGAGAAGTGCTAGTGCCTTCCTGCAGAGCCTCTCATCTAGCTCAGATTCTGTGCCTAGGGCAGAGTAACATTTTGCTTCCAGGCCACAGATTATGTGCTTAGGGCAGGGTAACAGCTGCAGATAGAAGTACTGAAAGAATAGAATAACTGAGAACTCTGCAAGATGGGTGGGTCATTAAGCCCCTCTTGGCCTAAAACTGGTGCTAGAGGCTGTGGAAGTCCACAGAGCTCGCGCTCTGTCAGGGTATGAAGCAGTTAGAAAGCTGGCTAGATGCATGCATAGACTCTGCACATATGCAAGTCCGTGCACAGAGATATGCCTGCCACACAGCCCTGCGATCTCTGCAGTGTTTCCCTTAAACACAAAGAAGAGGCTTACGGAAAGGAAGTATGGAAAATGATTCATACTTACTGTAAAAATGCCACCCAGACAACATAGCAAGAGAACAGAATCCAACTACCCAGAGATAATCACACATCAGGCTTCTAAACATCTGTCCATGTGTGTGTGCACAGACACACACACGCCCAGTGCCGTCTGCGGGCAGTGCTGGCCGTGCCCGCCCCATGTTGCCTGGTATACGTGGTCCTTACCTCTGCCGGAGCATCATATAGTCCCCAGAGCCAGCTTACTCACATGTGACTCTGGAAAGCTACTTGAGGAAGGGGCCAGGAAGGAGGAGCTTTACCAGTGTGTGGTGAAGAGAAACCACAACCCCCGGGTTTCACACGTGCATAGGCAGCTCATGAAGATGTCATTGTCCCCAGCAGAGGGCTGGAGCCCTCCCTGTGCCACATGTGCCACCCTGGCTGCCCTTGGCTTCTCTTTGGCGGGCGCCTGTGGTCCCAGCTACTTGGGAGGCTGAGGCAAGAGAATCGCTTGAGCCCAGGAGTTGGAGGTTGCTGTGAGCTGGGATGCCACAGCACTTTACCCAGGGCAACAGCTTGAGGCTCTGTCTCAAAAATAAAATAAAATAAAATAAAATAGGGTGGCACCTATGGCTCAAAGGAGTAGGGTGCTAGCCCCATATACCAGAGGTGGCGGGTTCAAACCCAGCCCTGGCCAAGAACTGCAAAGTAAATAAATAAATAAAATAAAACTGCTTTGGTGTGTGGAGTAAGAAGAAAGGTAAACAAAGTTGGGGCTGTGCGAGAGGGGCTGCTGGAGACCCTCCTCTCCACAGGCCGGAGTCCCACATGGGCTCAGCTGGGGCCGGTGAAAAGGCAAGGTCTCAGAGGGACTCGAGTCTCAACAGGTGGGATTTGCGGAATTTGGAAATTTATGTTTCTGTTGTGATATTCCTCCATATTTGTAAAAGTTTTTAAACCTCCATAACATAAACTATGAAAAGGAAAGCTGGGTCTCATTTCCTCAGCTCGTGGAAGGGCTCTGCCTGGCACAGCTTCTGATGCTTGGCTGCAGAGATGTCCTCCTCCCTGACCTGGAGGGGATGAGAGGATCAGGTGGGTAAGGAAGTGGGGGTTATGGAAAGAAATCAGTCTTGAAAAAAATCCCTGAACTCCCACGGTTCAGGGCTTGGACAGATGAATTGGCAGGTGTGTCCCCCAAACATGAGAAGAATCTTATTTACTCTTTGCCTATTTCCTGCAAGAAATATCCTGATCCTTCTCTAACCGTTTGTGATGCCGATTCTTTTATTAGTGAAAGTTAGGAAGAAAGTTTTAACTGTGCACTACGTGATGATCCCTTTTTCTGGGCATGTAGGGCAAATCTTTTGTGTATTATAAATCTGTATCTTTTCTTCTTAGACAATTAGGAAGAGAACGCCGCCCATCTGTTCTGGTGAGATGGGTGGCATGGGGCTGAGTCATTCAGGCAATTCTTTATTCATTCCCCTTTCATCCAGCAAATATTGAGTACTCTTCTATGAGTTCATCACAGTGGGTACTCATTTAGAGAGGAGAAAATAGACCTTCAATAAGAGAACGCAGATAAATAAGAAAGTAGACATTGTTGAAACCTCTCTGATGGATTCAAGTGATTTCTAGTTCAAAAATTCTTTGATTTGGAGACATTGTATTTGGGTTTCATTGAACATGTGGAAACTGTTTTCTTCTTGTGATGTTTGAGGCTTATCTGATTCTTGGCTCAGACCAAATCCCCTTCTCTTTTTTTTTTTTTTTTTTTTTTGAGACAGAGCCTCAAGCTGTCACCCTGGATAGAGTACCATAGCATTACAGCTCATAGCAACCTCCAATTCCTGGGCTCAAGCGAGTCTCTTGCCTCCGCCTCCCAAGTAGCTGGGACTATAGGCGCCCGCCACAACGCCCGGCTATTTTTTTTGGTTGCAGCCATCATTGTTGTTTGGCGGGCCAGGCTGGATTCGAACCCGCCAGCTCAGTTGTATGTGGCTGGTGCCTTAGCCCGTTGAGCCACGGGCACCGAGCCCAAATCCCCTGCTCATCTGGGTTAAGGTGGCTCACCTGCTCTCCACAGTGCCTAAGATGCTGAGGACCTGTGAGTTGAAGAGCCCTGCTTGAACCCACACATGTTAGGAAGGGGAGATGGTGTGGAATGTGATTACCCATACACATTCCCCTTGAGGAAAAGTGAGAAAGACTGGACACAGGCTTGTTTTCAAAGGCTGGGGCGGGGGGCACTTTCAGAGACAAGTTACGGAGCTTCTCACTGACTTAGTGTTTTGACTCTTCCAGGGTACCCAGAAAATATGCCTTCCCTACAGCCCCACAAAAACTCTTTCTGTGAAATCCATCTTAAGGTGAGTGCTAATAGAAGCCCCACACCAGGATTTGGAGCCCTTTATTAATTAATTGTTTTTTCCTGTGATCATTCCGATGTTAGCTTTCCTTTTTTTTTTTTTTTCCAGTTTTTGGCCGGGGCTGGGTTTGAACCCGCCACCTCTGATATATGGAGCCAATGCCCTACTCCTTTGAGCCACAGGCGCCACCCAGCTTTCCATTTTCTTGAGCCTTGACTGTGTGCCAGATACTTTGTTGAGCACTTAACACGCATTACCTGTGTCATCGTCACAGCACCTGCCTTATAGGTGCCAGGACTGTCCCCATTTGGTAAATGAGGAAAGGGAGGTTCTGAGGGAAAAACCTGAGATCGCACAGGCAGGGTGTGGTGGATCCAAGGCCCAAGTCCTGCTTCTTCCTTCTTGCCCACCCTCAGATACTTTGGTTTTATAAAGAAAATCAAGAAATGTTTTTCCTTTCATTTTTCTACTTTGAAATAGAAACCCAGATGTCAGCAAAGGCTTCTCTGAGAAGAATGTGGTTATTCTTTGCCAAACAGAAATTTAAATGAATGGAACATCTGGCTACTCCCCGCCGAGCTGCCTCTCCTGCCCCCAACTTCCCACCTCCCTCGGGTGGCAGCCTGCCCTAGGGAATGCCACAGCTCGCAACCAGCCTGTTGCTTTGTCACCAGCTGAGACGTTACATTACAAGAACAGGAGCTTCTGCTCATCAGGCACTATGCTGAACACTTTACAAGCATTCTCTGAGTAAGCCCTGAAAACAGCTCCCTGACTAGATCTATTTTTATCAGCATTCCAGTCATCGGAATCTGGGAGCCTCAGAGAGGTGAAGGGATCTGACAGAGATCTCACAGCGGGTGGAGCACGGTGTGACTCCAGGGCCTGTTAACCTTTGACACAGTCTCTATTCTGCAGCTCGGTTGTGGTAGGAGAGCTGTTTTCAGTATCCCCAGGCCATACATAAGAGCTACCCCTCATCCTTTCTAAAATGGCTCTTTGAGTGAAAAATGACATCTGATTAAAAGACACCAAGATTAGAAGTAAAAAAATTTATATCCCATTTTCAAGCTTAGTTGTCTCCAAATTGCAGGCCTTCCTCTTGTCTGCCCTAGGCCTTTTGACTTTGCTCCTGAGCAGTTCTGAAGCCTGAGTTAAGAAAGTGTCTACCAAGAGGTCAATACTTGTGCTGAGCACAGAAATATCTTACTGCTTCTAAGGAGCTATAAATCTTATCTTACTTGGAGAATGAGAGTCTGGATTATACCGGCTTAAGATTTCTGTGAATCCTTGCCCCCCCTCCCCCAAAATAAGTTCCTTACACTCCTTTCTTCTTTCTGTTTAAAAACTAGGCATTTCGGGGAGCGCCTGTGGCTCAAAGGAGTAGGGCACCGGCCCCATATACCAGAGGTGGCAGGTTCAAACCTGGCCCTGGCCAAAAACTGACAAAAAAAAAGAAAGAAAAACTAGGCATTCCATTTCATTGTAATTTCATGTAGTTCCCAGACAAGGTGCAGCAGGATTGTAAAGGTGTGGGAGACTCCCAACTTCCAGAGTTGCTGCCAATGGAAGAAAAGATTTTATCTTCTTTTGTTACAAAGATGAACTTGAAAACTTAAAAGAAAATTAAAATATAAATACTATGGAACCAGATAAGCCTAGGTTCAAGTGCTGGCTCTGCCTTTCACCACCTTTGTCATTCTGTTCTTCAACTTCTGAGCTTCAATGTCCTCATCTTTAAAATGGGATGAAAAAAAATTAAAAATAAAATGGAGATAACATCGAACTTGCCTAAGGGACTAAATGAGAAAATCCATGAAAAGCATTTCTCAGGGTGCCTGGAGTATTGTGAACACTCTGTAAATTGTCTATCTGTTTTTACCTTTCACTGATAGATAAAGGAATCCTAACTGAAAGGGGCCTGGGGGATCGCCTAGTTCAACCTCCCTGCTTTACCTGCAGAGGAACTTGTGTTCAAGGGAATTAACATTACCTGTCCAAAGTACAACGTCCAAAAAGTCTTGTGAGGGATGGTCTTTTGCCTGTGTAGCGGGGAAATGTCAGTTAATCTTTATTACATCCCATCATTTTCCTAATAAAGAAGCATCTGGAAGAGTAGTCAAGGTTGGCTGAAACAGACGTTTCCACCTTCTCCTCCCTCTGTCCTCTGGGTGTCTCAGGGACAGAGTGCAGAAGTACGGAGTAGCGTTTGGTTACTTTCCATGCTCATCCGCTGGTCACTCATTTGTTGCTTTGTCTCTCTCTTCAGTGCCAGGTCCTTCAGCAATCCAGCTGGGATTTTCTACAAAATATGATTTAGCTTTCCTAAAGAACTAAGACTTGCTCCCCGTTACTCAAGTTTCCACGACACTGAAGCTCATTCTGTGTGTTCTATTTCAGTGCCATGAATCTGGAGAAATTTGAGAAAGGCCCCAGGGAGATTTTTCATCCTGAAATACAAAAGGTAACAGAAAATGTCCCACTTCATAATTGTACAAAAGCAAAGGCAGTATTAGGATGGAACTGATAAGTCATCGGTTACTCTAAGCCAACAGTTCTCAACCGGTGGCTCACAACCCACAGAAACGATATTAAAGGGCCGCAGCGCTAGGAAGGTTGAGAACCACTGCTCTAAGCCTTGGATACTAAGCAGAATCGCCTGTGCGACTCTGTAAAAATCACCATGGGAGCATCTGACACCTGAAATTCTGGTACGATGGGTCTAGGGTAGAGCTGGGAGTCTGTGTTTTTCAAAAGGGATTCTGAGCAATTCTAGTGCACAGCCATTTCTGAAAACCACTGAGCTGTCCTCCATTGGGAACTAACAGGACATGATCAGAAAGATCTTATTGGCTTAAAAGCTGGTCTTTTCACTGAGTGATGTAGGCATGTGTGGAATGTGAATGACTTTTTTTAAAACACAAGATGTGGTTGTTGAGTTCTTACGCATGTAGAATAAGAAGTCATCCCTATTTTCTTAGGACTTACTGAAAATAGTCTACTTTGGAAGGAAAAGAAGTAATCTAGGTAATGGTTCATCTGAAAAATGTCAACCAAAGTTTTATCTCATACTTGTAACCAATTCAGCTTTGAAACTTACAAACACAGGCAATACTAGTAGTGTGCCAGTCACGTGCCAAAGCTGAGATTCAAGGATTTGGGTACACCAGGGCTGGGTTACAAGAGAAGTGGCTATAGAGGCAGCTTCAGGAGCCAGCAAGGTCTTTAGGCAGAGAACCACCACGCTGCGAAAAATACTTAGCGTGAGTAGGATTGATTGGAACATGAGAAGTCTTTGCTTACCTACCTTTAAAATACAGTTACCAGGCTCGGCGCCTGTGGCTCAACGGGCTAAGGCGCCAGCCACGTACATCTGAGCTGACGGGTTCGAATCCAACCCAGGCCCGCCAAACAACAATGACGGCTGCAACCAAAAAATGGCCAGGCGTTGTGGTGGGCACCTGTAGTCCCAGCTACTTGGGAGGCAGAGGCAGGAGACTCGCTTGAGCCCAGGAATTGGAGATTGCTGTGAGCTGTGATGCCACAGCACTCTACCCAGGGTGACAGCTTGAGGCTCTGTCTCAAAATAAATAAATAAATAAAATAAAATACAGTTACCTTTTAAAGTAAGGTTATTGGCTGTCAGCTTACCCCAAATCTACAGAGTTGTGAATTTCCATGTCATTTATTTTGATTTAATTTTTAAAATAATACCCAGCCTCAACCCCAGACAGAACTCAGGCAAAAACAGGGGTGTTAGGTTAAATGTTAAACTATGCTGTGTTTAAAGGTAGTTCTTCATAGCAAATTTAAAAACAAATTAGAACCATAAATATGTCCCTATCAGCACGCCTTTATTACTTAGCTCATATGAGTTATCCTTCTTAATCTTTTACTTCCTTGAGTCTTGATGTGACCCCATACACACACACCAACCCTGCTCCCAGATCCTGAGCCCCCAAATCCATAAAACTGACTCTTTCCATAGACAGGGAATGGTATACTTTTTTCTGCATCTGGCTGCCAAGCAAATCCCCTCAGCAGAACTCACATCTGCTCATGTCATCCCCACCTCCCTTCTCTCTCCTAAAAAATAAAAGAGGGCAAGAAAAAAAGATATTGCAGGCTCGGTGACTGTGGCTTAACGGGCTAAGGCGCCAGCCACGTACACCTGAGCCGGCGGGTTCGAATCCAGCCCGGACCCGCCAAACAACAATGACGGCTGCAAACAAAAAATGGTCGGGCGTTGTGGCTGGCACCTGTAGTCCCAGTTACTTGGGAGGCGGAGGCAGGAGACTCGCTTGAGCCCAGGAATTGGAGGTTGCTGTGAGCTGTGATGCCACGGCACTCTATCCAGGCTGACAGCTTGAGGCTCTGTCTCAGGAAAAAAAAAAAGATACATTAATCTGTTACCATGTACATTGTAAATATATTCCCAGTTGTGAGTCAGTTACCTTTTAATTTTCTATGGAACTTTTATGTTTCATAGGGAAGTTTTACATTTTTATAAAGACAAATCTATCATTTCCCCCTTATCCTTACTTCTTACTTGTAGGAAGTTTTGTGCCCTGACCTTGATCATAGGCTCAGTTTCTGTTTGAGAGACTTAAAGAGTCACAAGAATGGCATGCGAATTGTGTACATGCAGGTGGGCAGAACACTGACCTTCAATAGAGAATATATATGTGAGGTGTGGCAATACCAGGCCTATGGCTATGGGAAAGATGCTCTAGATTGCAAAGGTCTCTTGACGCAGGAGGCAGAGGTGGTGTTCAAGGTCTGCAGTTTTGCAAAAACAATGGTGGAGACCTTCTATCTGGCCTCTATCAGTGCTTATATCTGATAAGCAGCTTTTATCTATTTCTTCCTGTTTATGATAATAAATACAGGCACGAGGTTTGCTCGAGAGGCCTCCTCCCTGAGCTCCTCAATCCCCCGCACAGATTCTTTGTTAAGCCTCTTCATTCCTCACACCAAAACCCCTTTACTTACTTCACTCTATGAAAGTCCTGTACTGATTTTTTTTCCCTAAGTTATAATTCACATATTCTGAAATGCACTGATCTTAAGTGCCCAGAGTGACACATTTGCACACACGTACACATCCCTGTGACCACTACCCTGATCAAGATATGCAACATTTTCATTGCTCAAGAGGCTCTTTTGGGCCCCTTCCCAGTTCATGTTCACACTCCTTTTCCCCAAGAGTTAACCACTGTTTTGACTTTCAGCACCACAGATTAGTTTTATTGTTCTGACTGTTGTATAAACAGAATTATACACTATGTGTTCTTTCCTCTCAGCCTTCTTTCTCTCTGAGGTTCAGCCGTGTTTTTATATGCATAGTAGTTCTTTTTTACTGTTTTCCATCATACTATTCCATTTATAATGTTGCACAATTTGTATATCGATTCTCTTATTCATAGATATTTGGGTTATTGGTAATTTGTGGCTATTATGGGTAAAACAATTATGTATACTCTTGTACATGTTCTTTTGTGAATTTAGTCACTCATTTTTCTTGAGTATGTTTATAGGGGAAGAATTGCTGTGTCATAGAAAGATGGATATTTATCTTAAAACCTGTAGATACTGCCAAATTCTTGTCCAAAGTGGTCGAACCAGTTTACACTTTCAAAAAAGTTATCTTCTCAGTATTTTTCTCTTGATGGAGAGTGCCTTTTTGCTTTACATATTTTTATCACAAATTATCCTTTGGTTCAATCTTCAAACTATAACATCTAGTGTGAGAAATATTATTTTGTATAATTGAGTGACAAAACACAGCTCTGTGGAATATGACCAGGAGGTCAAGGCCTAGTCTTCTCAGCATATCCTAGTGTTCCTAAAATATTATTGTTTAGGAAAAGCAATTGCTCTTTGTCAAGGTCAGTACCCTCCTTTAACAATGTCATTTAAACTCATATAAACTCTTGAGGTTGCTGTCAGACAAAATTTTGTGGTGGTTTTATCTAAGTATTCTGGTATAGAGGATACTTGGGTATGCCATTTAGTTGATTATGTTTAAATGAAAAGCATAAATGGTTTATCCTTTATTTAAGAGTATGGGAGACTAGTCTGTTGTCTTGAAGTTCTTTTTTTGTTTTAGTGGAAATCTGGAAATCACATGCTTAAGATACCTTATTTGAGTATTCTGCTGACCCCCATAGGGAAGGTTGTTCTTGTGTTCACATCATTTGTACTTGGCTTGATGAGTGAAATAGTATGACCAAAGAGAATTGTTTAGAAAATGACATCGACACAGGGAAGGGGGTTTGAATGTTATTACCCATAGAATAGTTGAAGTGCTTAGTCTTTGAAATCAAATAAAATAAAGAACATAGGATCCTCCAAAGATGGGTCCACTGTTGGTTAGTTACCAACTGTTCGTAAATAGTTTAACTCCACCAGAGGGATCAGTCTTAGTTGTTTAGTTTGCTCAGTGGCTTTTTTGCCTTTATTTGTAGACATTCTGTGGGGAAATTTCTCATTTTCCCCCTTCTTCCTTTTGGCCACGCTGGCATTGACTACCTGCTCTATATCCAGGTGAATAGCGTGTCTACCTGGTACATAACACAGATGCTAGGGCATGCTGATTTCTGACCAAAAGTCCAAACTCAGTCAGTTCTCTTCTCATTTTAGGTGTCTTAATTTCTTGCAAGAAGTCCTATTACAGTAGAGTAGCGAGGTTTTTTAACTTAACCTGCAAACCATAAAATTATATGGTTGGGAGTCACCACAACACAAGGAACTATATTAAAGGGTCGTGGCATTAGGAAGGTTGAGAACCATTGTTCTAGAACCTAGTGCCCACTGAGAGGCTGTACAAACCTAAGAGTCAGGCTCTTTAGTGGCTGCAGTAAGAAATGCCAGTCTGGAAGGAGAGGAAGCCACCTACTGTGTTCTTCTTCACAGCTTTCCAAAGAGCAACACCTATGTGGTTTTATCTAGCAAGCCGTATATTTAAATCCCATACCTACTGTGTGCTAGGTTCCATGCTAGTACATTCCACATAGGAACTTTTTGCATTACAATGTATCTATCTGTGAGTACCTATTAAGGTTAAAGGATTTAATGACACAGCAGAATGAGGTCAATCCTACAGGTAAGCAGGCCACTTGAGATTACTGTATTCCTTTCAGGTGGGAGTCTGATAGCACCTTAAGGCAGAGTGGTTTGATTGCCTACAGATTTGTGTGTTGTTTTATTCTATTCTGTGTTTTAGCTTAGTAATTCTCAAACTTTGGTATGCTTGAGTTACTCTCTAAGATTGTTCAGGCAGTCCCCAAGTTGCAAACATCCAACTTATATTAAATATTCACTTACAGATCGAGGCTATTACAGGTAATAATTAAACATACTGTTCCAGCTTACACACAAATTCAACTTCAGAACCGAGCCTCGTTTGTTCATAACCTAGGGATCGTCCTATATCTAAGGCCAGGTATTGTACACTTTAAGGACAAATTAAGAGAAATTTATGGAAATTTTGAGGTGACTCGAGTACTTTCTTCCTTGGCTGTGTATCACTACTCAGCTTATGGTTTGCTATAGGATTTCCCTTTCTGTGTTGGAGGATTGCCTTAACTCCTGCTGCATCTTGGTCTCTTTTGACATGTCCACAGTTTTAGTACAAGCATTTCTCTCAGAGCATCCTCAAAGTTCTAGTGTGGGAGACTCGAGGCATATATTCCACACAAACCACAAGGTAACTGGACTAAAAGTCAGAAATGGTAAGGCAAGTTGAGGGGACACACTCCTGCCTTATATTAGCTAAGTGAGGTTTTATGAATCAATGGATGGGCGCATCGACAGGTGGTTAGTTCATTGATTTGTCTGTAAACATACACTCAGTCCTTCCTATCTGCAAGGTACTGTGCATAGAGACATATCTGTTAACAAGATCCATGCAGTTCCTGCCCTTTGCTCTCAGTCTGGTAGGTGACACAGACATGGTTATATTTCAATGTAATGAGTGCTTCACTCATGAGCACTCAGCCATGAGAATGTCTGAGTAGGACACCTAATCTAGCGTGGACCAATAGTGAGTGTACGGATTTGTGAGTAGTAAGTAGGTGAGAAGGGTGTGGGGAAGGCTGAGGAAATTGTGTATGCGAGGCCTTGGGATGAGGCCAGTATAGTGTGAAATACCACGCAGGGTGAAGGGGCTTGAAATGAGCCATTGTGTGCAGGTCTTGAAGGTACAGTGGAAAGACATGTTTCTTTATCCTTAAATCAATAGAAGATCATTGATGATTTTAAGCAGAAGATGCTCATTTTGGGGTCTCTTTTTTTTATGTTGCCTTTGGCTCCTGGAGACTGCGTGATGATGGAGGAGTGAGAAGAGAGGTTGAACAGAGATGAGTCAGGCTTCTACAGGAGACCAACTGAGAGGTAGTAGGAGCTTGAACCAGATGCACGATGAGGGAGAACCAATCACATTTAGGAGAGCAAACTAACTAGGATTGGCTACCAGCTTGTGAAGAGACAAGCAGAACCATAGGTTTCTGACATTGCCTTCTAGATGTGACCACGTTGACCGAGACAGGGAACCTGGAGAAGGGCTGGCTGTGGGGGCTGGGGCATTAGACTCTGAGACAGATTGTGAGACATGCAGAGTGTAAGGGAGTTGCCTATGAGATGGCTAAGTGGAGGTGCTATGTGCGCAGTTGAACATACGCATCAGGAGCCAGAGGAGCTGTCTTGGTTAGAGAGAGATATTTTAGATTGAATTTTAAAAAATCAATCTGTTTGGGTTGGCCAGCAGCTTTGTGAGGTTTTTATTGGAATGCCCAATATTATAGAAATTTGAAAATACCATAGATCATACGAATAAATCCTTTTCTAAAAATTTAAAATAAATTATCTTATATGACAGCAGCAATGAAGGGAAAGTGAAAAATTAAAAACCTTGAAATAAGGTGGTCAGCATCTGCCAAGGAGCTGCCAGCCAAACATGGTATCAGCTCTTTGTTTTGTCTGATTTTCCCAGTTAGTACTTCTCTTTTGTGGAGTAAATACTGAGACTGAGGGCACATTGAGTAACTTGGTGAAGGTTGTTTGGCAGTTCTGGATTCTGACAAGAGTCTGTTTGGTTTCATAGCTCTTGCTCTTTCCACTAATTCTGTTGTAATCCAGAAAATAGTTAAAACAAAATAATAATCTATAGTCAATTTAAAATCTTTTTTTGAGATTGTTGCCTTGGCTGGAGCTCACTGCAACTATGAACTCCCAGGCCACAGGGATCTTCCTACCTCAGCTTCCTGAGGAACTGGGACTATAGGCATATGCCACCACACCTGGATAATTTTTCTATTTTTTTGGAGATGGAGGCTTACTAAATTGCTCAGTCTGGCCTCGAACTCTTGGCTTCAAGCCACCCTCATTCCTTAGCCTCTCCAAGTGCTGGGATTATAGGCATGCGCCACCACACCCAGCCTTAACATCATTTTTTAAAGCATCTATTGTCCCACACATTATCCTTTGTTTAGGATAATCCTAAATAAATAGCACACCTTTTATGGCCAGGTGCTGTGGCTCATGTTTGTAATTCTAGCACTCTGGGAGGTCAAGGCAGGTGGATTGCTTGAGCCCAGGAGCTCTAGATCAGCCTGAGCAAGAGCAAGACCCTGCCTCTATTGAAAATAAAAAAGCTAGGGTGCCGGCGCCATATACTGACGGTGGTGGGTTTGAACCTGGCCCCGGCCAAGCTACAACAACAAAACATAGCTGGGCATTTTGGTGGGCACCTGTAGTCCCAGCTACTCGAGAGGCTGAGGCAAGAGAATTGCCTAAGCCCAGGATTTGGAGGTTGCTGTGAGCTATGATGCCACAGCACTCTACCTAGGGCGACAGTTTGAGACTTTGTCTCCAAAAAAAGAAAGAAAGAAATTAGAAAAGCTAGCTGAGCATAGTGGTAGTACTGGCTACTCAGGAGGCTGAGGTAGAAAGATTGATCAAGCCCAAGAATTTAAGGTTGCTATGAGCTTTGATGCCATGGCTCTCTACTTAGGGGAACAGAGTGAGAATCTGTCTCAAAAAAAAGAAAGAAATAGTACACCTTTTGACTTCTCTGTGCTTTGTACCAGAGTTGTCTCAGCCAACAAAAATTAAAGCCTTGGAATCTTAGAATGATTAAGATTAGAAAGTTAATGTTGTAAGGGACTTGAGAGCTCTTGGGAGAGTTTTACTCTGTAGACGAGGAAATAAAGATACGACGGACACAGATTCTATGACTGGGAAAGGCAGACTGCAGCCCAAACCTCCTCATCCCTCCCTGTACCAGCTCTCACTTTAATTGCAAAAGCTCTGCCACATGTTCTTCTGAAAGGCCTCCCAAACCTGTTCTTATCTCCAGTTCCTACTTTTTCTGCCCTAGTTCGTCTCTCCACTCCCATGCACCCACACCACTTGCGAGATCCTAACTGGTTTTTACCTAAAGGACCAGCATGCCTCTGTCCCTCTCCAGCTCACACGGACTTCACATTCTCCGTAGAGCCTCCAGTTTTCCATCAGGCGGTATTCTCAGTGGCCTACAACAGGGCACGGACTACATATTCCCTTTCCCTGTGCCCACTGATGCTGTCCCCACATGCCAGCTAACTTAGATGAGTTACTGCTCCCCAATGGCTTTTCTGGATCTGTTCTTTTCTACTTTTTTGTCCCTTCTCCCAAAAGATCCTACTCCCCACCTTCACCTTTTTACAGTTTGTCCTGCAGCTGCTCGCAGTTGATACAAATGATCACTCCTGCTCTAAGTCCCCTCTTAAACTGTGAGCTTATGCCCTAATTACTAATTTTTAATTTCACCTTGGGTCCTTGAATCTTTCAGGAAGTCTATACATGTTTGTTGAAAGAACGCTGCGTTATTTTTTCTTTAAATTTTATTTTCTTTTAAAAGGACCAAAATTTGTTTTAGTTATTTGGATTCAAAGACTATAAATGATCTTTGGCATTTTGAAGACTTTTCCAATTCACCTTTGTTTACTGTGCTATTTGTTTCTGGTTTCTGGTTTCCACATTACTTTTGATATCGTTTCTGGATCCTGAGAGAAAAATGAATGGCAGCTAGAGTCATAGGTCTTCATGGAAATAGTCCTGATTTGAAAACTGAAATTGAATCACTGGTAATTTGTTATGCGGAAGTATTGGTATTTCTATAGTTATTTTGCAGAGAAATTACTTCACTGTTGTATTATCTGTAATATACTTAAGTGCTTATCTCTTGAAAAGTATTTCCATATATAGTAAAATATGTGTTATTTTACTCTACGCTGTAGAGTGGTCAGCCTATGAAATATTCAATGATAATAGTTGACATTTGAAGGACTCTGATCAAGGGTCTACATTCCAAAAGCTGGGTGCTGTGGCTCATGCCTGTAATCCCAGCACTTTGGGAGGTCAAGACTGTGAATCGCCTGACCTCAAGAGGTGGAGACCAGTCTGAGTAAGATCGAGACCCTGTCTTTAAAAAATAGCCAGGCATTGTGGTGGGTGCCTATAGTCCCAGCTACTTGGGAGGCCAAGGCAAGAGAATCACTTAAGCCCAGGAGTTTGAAGTTGTTGTGAGCTGTGAGGCTGCGGCACTCTACCAAGAGGCACAGAGTGAGACTCTGTCTTTAAAAAAAAAAAAGTCTACATTCCAGAGATGGCCAAGACAGGGACTTCTAATGTTACTGTCTAAACCTGCCCTAGAGGATTTGTTAATTAACATAAAGAATCTTCGTGGTTCCAGTGTCCCACCAGGATTCTGTTGCCTGAAGGATAGTCATAGACAGAAGATTGCTGTAGCTGACGTAGACTGTCTAAAACAGCAGGAGTGGAGATTTAGCTTAAAAATGAAGTTTCTCCTACCTTTCTTGTGAAGGATTGATAATAAATGTCTGTCTGCAAGTTCCCTGAGGCTTCCTTTCATTGTAAATATCACCACATAAGGATGTTGTTGGGAAGCATGTCTGTATCTCTTACCCCTTGCCCACCTCTCACTTTCCTTGGCCCTACCGGTATTTAAAGCAAACAGACAAATCTCAAAAGTGAGTTAGGTCCCCACCTCCCCAAACTTATGTGCGCGCACACAGTTGGGATGTCTGGGGCTGATTCGCATAGGCTCTAGAATCAGGTTTGGGGCTTCCCACTTAACTCTGGATTAGCTTGACTGTGTCATCCATGTAGGTCCAAAACTCCCTGCCTGCATCATGTGGATATGTGGGGTTTTTACCTATTTGGCGGGGGGAAATAAATTATAACTGTGTGTTTCTTAAACTTTCAGGGTTTTTCCTATCTTTTGTATATGTTTTACACTAAAAACATCAATTATAAAAGGGTTCACTGAATATTTTGCTTAATTTAGGAAATTAAAACAAGGAAATTCTTGGCTAAGTCTACAGATTCAACATGGCTTTGTAGCTGACACAGTGGAAAGTGGATATTTCATCCTGCCTTCCTCATAGGAATGTGTCTTAAAGAGTTTTGGATGTAAAAAAACGTTGTGAATGTTGGGCAGTTGATACTCTTCTTCTTCTTCTTTTCTTTTTTTTTAAGAGACAGAGTCTCACCCTATCGCCCTCGGTAGAGTGCTCTGGCGTCACAGCTCACAGCAACCTCCAACTCGTGGGCTTAGGCGATTCTCTTGCCTCAGCCTCCAAGTAGCTGGGACTACAGGTGCCTGCCACAATGCCTGGCTATTTTTTGTTGCAGTTTGGCCAGGGCAGGGTTTGAACCTGCCACCCTCAGTATATGGGGGCCAGTGCTTTACCCACTGAGCCTGATACTATTATTCTTACATAAATAATTTCATGTCTTTGGTGTATGTGTACACATACACATATACTTTTGCCAACCAATTTTTATGTTCTTCTCTTCCCTACCCCCACCCCCACTTCCCCTTTCCCTGTTTCTATAAAATTTTTTTTTGTAAATTTACTCACTGGGGAATTTTTTCATATCTTTTGGACCAAAGTTGAAATGGAGTTAATAGAAAAATTTATGTTGCCATCTGCTCAACTTTCTTGCTTACCTAATATACAGATAACAATTGCAAACAAGGAGACAAAAACAGATTTCATCTTTATTTTTAAACTAGTAGCTAATTATCCTTCCCATGATGTAGAATGTGACTCTTACCAAGAAGCACCACAGAATTGGTTTCAGAGCCTTCTCCTAATAGGGAGTTGCTCCTGCAATTGTGGGGTTTGATTGGGGGTAAAACTTCTAATCACTATAGTTCAGCATCCGTCTAATTATTTTCTCAGCTTTGGAATTGGAGAAAAGACTTCCTTTTGAAAATCGAAAGGCAGCCAACCTCCACCTATTGAACTTTCAGCACTACTTCGAGCTATACCACTAATTTATTTCAATCTGTTTTAGCAGTCATTTATTATGGGTCATGCACTGTCATTGTCATGGGGATATGAGGCCATTAACTTCTGTTTAATAGAAACATCTGTTAAAGTTTATTTGTACAGGGTGGCGCCTGTGGCTGAAAGGAGTGGGGTGCTGGCCCCATGTACTGGAGGTGGTGAGTTCAAACCCAGCCCCAGCAAAAACTGCAAAAAAAAAAAAACAGAAAAAGAAGAAGAAAGTTTGTTTTTACAAAATTAAAAAAAAAAAAATCAAGATTGTAGGCTTCATAAGGCCAAAGACCTTGTTTTAATATTTTGTATAACTGGAGTATGCATAACATTGGACTCTTGATGGGTCTTCAGTAAATATACACAGTGTTAATGGAGATTGAATTGAAGTAAGATGTTTTGAACTTTCATATTGTTTTACTTAAAAATTGTTTTAAATGAAATTATATACTCTTTAAAGATTTTTTTTTAAAGTTCATTCTGACTCTTTTTTCTACACATTCCTTTCTTTTTTTTACCTAATTATGATTTAGTTGTCAAGAAAATAAGAGTATTGCCAGGCATAGTGGCACATGGCTGTAGTCTCTTCTGCTGGTGAGGTTAAGGTAGGAGGATCGCTTGAGCCCAGAAGTTCGAGGTTAGCCAGGGTGACATAGCAAGACCTTGTTGCTTGGAAAAAACAAATGATAGTAAAGAAATTGACAAATAATGAAATCTTTTGGAAAATCAAATATTTCCATTTACTATAGTTTGATTTTGTTGTGTCAAATTGAAAAATATGCATAATACAGATATGCCTTGGTTTATATTACTAGTAATATGTATACTGTGTTTTTTTAGGAATTAGTGAATATTATATGGAAGTATATTTTATGCTCTTATAGTAATTGATTATTCCTTGTTTCTTATTAGTACATTTTAAATAGAAAAGTTGCACAAATGGTTTTGTGTTGATGTTTCTTAGATTATAATGTTATATTCTTTCTATTATGATCTGAAAAGAGAATAAAAGTCCTATTAAAATGCAAATTCTAAAAATAGCTTATTTCTTAGGTCAAGGCTTTTCTTTATAGTTAGACATCAACCCTTTTCCCCATGTGATTTTATTTAATATGAAAGCTGCTTCTTTCTGGCACTTCTCTTGCGAATTAGTGTTAGACCTTCATGGTCTTAAACTCAGCACATGTGGTCCTTAATGCTTTACCTACCAATAAGGAGGAGATCAGCTGTGCTTTATGGATTTCCTGGTCAGCTCACCTGTTTTTGCGTGGCTTATATTTTTTCTCTTTCCTTTAAGGATGGAACTCTAAAAGGTTTGCCATCTGACACACTTCTGTTTTCTATTTAACAATACTTCCATTCATCTATAGCTGTTAAAGTCATCTTGCATTACAAGATTTTTACCTTAAAAAGACTCTCAGCATTCAAGAAAATAGCTTGGACGTTATTAGGACTATTACATATTCTTTAATCAATAAAAATTTGTGTCTTGAACATTTCTTAGCTGGGAGTGAAACACAGTTTAGTTTCTCCTTACCAGATATTCTTTCATGATTATTTGCATTTAGCTTTGTATTGCTATTTTTCCATTTGTTGTCAAAATGGCACCATTTAAAATGCTTTAAAAATAATGTTTCCTTATTGGATTAGGAAAATGTAGCTTTAAGGACGACATTAGCAGATGATTCTATTATTTTCTCTAGACTTTTGTGAAAATCCAAAATATATGCCAGCTAATTCTTTAAAAATTTTATTATAGTTATACTTTATAACTTATTTCTAAAGTATATACTTGCTTCAGACAGTGCCTGCATAAATTAATTACATATTTAAGCATAAGTGAATTGAAAGAAGAAAGACACAAACAAATAGACATTAAGTGGCAATTGGTGTTAATACTTTGTGGCAGGTCATGCCAGTCTTTTCCCCTCCGATTATTTTAACACCAGTTTAGGTGAAAATTGTGAGTCAGCCTTTAGATTTAATAGCTGTGGCATTTTATCCTTATAACTGTTTTGGAAGGATTTTTTTCTAGGGATCCATTCATTCATTCAGTAAATATTTACTGAGAACCTGCTGCATGCCAGATGCTGTTCTGGGGCTTTGATGCATGAAGACACTTCACGCCCACCCCACCCTTACTGTTGTACATTCTCCTACCCAATCTTCCAGGCCACTCCTGACATCAGGAGTTTTCTGTATGTTGATCTGGCAGATAGCATGTGGCTTGTGAGAGAAAGAGAGCTGTCAGAAGTGACTCTAGGATCCAGTTTGGTCTTTGCAACTGGACCTTTGTAGTTGGGATAGGAGAAACTATAGATAGAGTAGATTTGGGAGCAAGATCAAGAGTTGAGTTTGGACCCATTTAGTTTGAGATCTCTCCTAGACTTCCAAATGGTTGTAATCAGATGCAACAAGATGTCAACCAAAATTTTCCAAACATTATCATGATCTTTTAAATGATGTTTATGTTTTGTGTATATGTATGCATGTATTTAAAATGTCATATAGATATAGTCTAGATAACATTTTATGTATGTGTCCACCTATATCTACATCTATGTGTGTTTTTATACACTACTTCTACTGTAGGACAGTGTGCCTTGTCATAAATTGTGTCTTCATATATTAGCTAATGTCAAAAGTGTCTTTCTATAATTGATCCTGAACTAAATAGACATACAGTGGGTAGGGTGGGAGAGTGGCTGGTAAGACTTTTTTTTTTCTACGAAAGGTCTTTATTGGCAGGGGATGCTGTAGGGCACCATTAAGGAGGAGGGGGAGAGAGAGAGAGAAATGAGGGATGAGAGGAGAGGAGAGAAGGGAGGGAGCGGGGAGAGAGAGAGAGAGAGAGACAGACAGACAGACAGACATGGGGGGAGAAAGGGGGAGAGAGAAGAGAGAGATAGAGACATAAGACCCACGGGGGGAGAGAGAGAAAAGAGCAAGACTTTTTTTTTTTTTGAGACGAAGTCTCACTTTGTTGCCTTTGGTAGAGTGCGGCTACGTCATAGCTCACAGCAACCTCCAACTCTTGTGCTTATGCGATTCTCTTGCCTCAGCCTCCTAAGTAGCTGGACCGACAGGTGCTCACTGCAACATCCAGCTGTTTTGTTGTTGTAGGTTAGCAGGCCCTGGCCAGGTTTGAACCCACCAGTCCTGGTGTATGTGGGCGGCGCCCTAACTGGGAAGGCATTTTTTTTTAATCAGGAGAATACACAAAGTTTATAGACCACTGACACATTTGTACAAATTTCTGCTTATTCAGTAGGTTAACTGAATTCTATGAATGATTTTATGTATACATTTTTTCAGCAACTCTGCCTCAAATATGAGACATTTTAAGAAAATTCTTTTGTTATCAAAATAACCAAACTTACTTGCAAGGAATCAGATCCAAAGTACACTACCAAGCTGTAATAGTTTTTTTAAGAATGGAAATCATGAAAAAAAAATTTTATTTATTTTTATTTTTTTTTGAGACAGAGCCTCAAGCTATCACCCTGGATAGAGTGCCATGGCATTATAGCTCACAACAACCTCCAATTCCTGGGCTCAAGCGAGTCTCTTGCCTCTGCCTCCCAAGAGGCTGGGACTACAGGCGCCCGCCACAATGCCCGGCCATTTTTTTTTTTTTTTTGGTTGCAGCAGTCGTTGTTGTTTGGTGGGCCTGGGCTGGATTCGAACCCGCCAGCTCAGGTGTATGTGGCTGGCGCCTTAGCCCATTGAGCTACAGGCGCTGAGCCACATGAAAAAATTCTTAACCTCTCTTAGACCTTTTCTTGGGTAGTGAGAGTGTATGTATCTCAATTTTTTAATATATTACAATTTATTACTATATTTATATATTTTATTACTATATTTATATTTACTATATTGTAAATTATTTATAGTTTAAATATGTTTATGAAGACTTTTAAGAGAAAAAGCCTCATTTAAAATGGTTATTAATTATTGTTTTAATTTTTATATAGACATCTTATGGTATTTGTTATGCTTTAACTTCAATCTCAAAATAAAGCTTTTCATTCTTAGCACTATTATAAATAGCTTTTACATGTTTAAGATGTTAGTCACTTTTTTCACTTAGCTAAACTTATTAGCTAAGTTTAACATATATCTGTAATTTTTAAATGAAAGCTATTTAAAATGCTATAGTTAAAATATGGAATAGAATTATCAAGTAATATGCTTTCTAATTTAGGGATATTTCTACAGGCAATAAAATGATAATTCCCATGCTTTTAGGTGTTTTTTTCTTAGAGATGAAGGTTTGCTCTTTCCAGACTGTTCTCTTGGCCTCAAACAGTCCTGTCTGTCCTAGGATTACAGGCATGTGCCACCACACACAGCTGGTTTACAGGTTTAATTTGAGAAGCTTCATCTCCTTATTTTGAAAAGGTAAAATGTAGATTTTTCCCTTCAGTTATGATTGTACTCCAAAATGCAAGCAAAATTTAAACAATCTTCATATAAACACCTTTCTTCTTTTATACAGGTTTTTTTTTAATCAACAACTTTATCAAAGTATAAAGTTTTGTCTGTTTTAAGCATGCAATTTTGTGATTTTTAGTATAATTATTGAGTTGTAACAATCTCTCAAATTGTAACCATTAGTTACTTCCCAGGGATTTTTTTTTAAACTTAATTTGAGTAATTAAAAAAAAAATCACTTTTATATTTTAAAGAAGTTTTAGATTTACAAAATGATTGCTGGGATTACACAGAGTTACCCAAGTACCCCAGACCCCATTTCCTCTATTATTATTGTCATATGTTGTGTGATATATTTGTTACAAATAATGAACTATTATCAAAACACTTATTAACTGGCAGCGCCTATAGCTTAGTAGGTAGGGCGCCAGCCACATACACCGAGGCCGGCAGGTTCGAACCCGGCCCAGGCCAGCTAAAACAACAATGACAACCACAACAACAAAAAAATAGCCAGGCATTGTGGTGGGCACCTGTAGTCCCAGCTACTTGGGAGGCTGAGGTAAAAGAATCACTTAAGCCCAAGTGTTTGAGGTTGCTATGAGCTGTGATGTCACGGCACTCTACATAGGGCCACATAGTGAGAGTCTGTCACTTAAACCTAAACAAAACAAAAGAAAAAAACCACTTATTAACTAACATCCATACTTTATTCAGATTTTCTTAGTTTGTCCCAGACTTGTTCTGTTGTAAGATTCCATAGAGGATATCACATTATAATTAGTTATCAGATCCTCCATAGACCCTTTTAAGTTATGATACTTACTCAGACTTTCCTTATTTTTGATGACCTTGACAGTTTTGATGAGTGTTGCTCAGGTATTTTGTAGAATGTCTATAGGGATTTCTCTAGTAATTTTGTTGTGATTAGACTGGTTTTGGGGTACAGGCTGCCGATGTGATTTATCTCTGTTAATGGTGACTTTTAGTACCTTGCTGAGGTGTAAGAAACTAGTATTTCCATTGTCTAGTTCCTCTTCCCCCCTTTCCATACTGTTCTGTTCAGGAGGAAGTTGCTGTGTACAGCCTACACTTAAAGACTAGCGAGTTCTGTCTCACCGTTTTGAGGCAGAGTATCTACATCAATTCTTTGAAATTCTTCTGCACAAATTTGTAGTTCTATCTTCCCAGTTTATTTACTTTTAATCATGTATGTCAGTATGGATGCATGGATATTTGTTTCATACTTTGAGGTATAATCCTGTACTACCTTACAAATTTCGTTGCTTGAATTATTTCACTTTTGGCCTTGCTTGAATTATTTCACTTTTGGCCCTTGAGTGCTCTTTCAGCTGGCTCGTCTGTCCCTTTGAGAGACCCCCATCAGTGTGGGTGTTGGATTTGTTTGTGTATGCATGTTTGAGTGCTTCCTTAGTCTTTTATACTACAAGATGCTCTAGGCTTTTTTTTTTTTGAGACAGTCTCATTCTGTTGCCCCAGGCTAGAGTGTCTTGCCATCAGCTTATCTGACAGCAGCCTCAACTCCTGGATTCAAGTGATCTTCCCCCCTCCACCTCCTGATAGCTGGGGCTGCAGGTCAGCACACCACAGCCAGCTACTTTTTCTGTTATTAGTAGCAAGAGGATTTGGTTTTTGCCAAGGCTGGTCTAGAACTCCAGAATGCTGAGGATAACAGGTGTAAGCCAAAACACCTGGCCTGTAGGTGTTTATTGTAAATTTCCTGTCCCAGTACTAGAATCCGCCATTTCTCATGGGAACCCTTGGTCTCTCCCCTCATACTGTAGTGTAAAAACATTTTTTGAATGCTTGTAGTTTCTTTGTTGTTCTGATAGGTTCCACAGTGACACAGGGTAAGTCTATTCTATGTTATTTTTCTGATGGCTGCAGACTTTCTACAATTGTATTATTGTATATTTTTCTAGTTTTTCTCTTTTTAAATTTTGCAGCATCTCGTTTCAAATATATTCTTATGTGTAAATTTTTAAAAAATGCCTTAAGGTGATTACAGAGGGTGCCCAGCTTAAGATAGCTCAGCTTAATGCTTTGTTCATTTTATGATGTTGCGAAAGTAATGCACATTCAGTACCCATACTTTGAATAGTAACCCAAGTATTCTGTTTCATTTATAATAAATACTCAATAAATAACATGATATATTCTCTACTTTATTGGAAAATGAATCTTTGTGTTGGATGATTTTGCCCAACTGTAGGCTAGTGCAAGCATTTTCAGCACATTTCAGGTAGGTAAGCTATGACGTTAAGTAGATTAGGTGTATTTTTTAAATACATGTATTTTATTATTCTTCATTACATTATTTCCCCTCCCCACCCCCCAGTGGTAAGACAGAATTTATTTACAGAAAAGAATATAGAAAACACTGAAGTTCCTGGTAGAGGGAGAGAATTCAAGTGGGGAGAGAGAAGCTCTCTTTGTTTCTCTTCTGGTCTTTCCCTGTCTCCTCCTTTAGGCCTTTAGTCTCAGGGTATATATAGGTGTATGGGTTCCTTGGCCAGGAAACGAATGAATACAGTCCCTTCCCCTGGGGCAAGGTGAATGAATGTATCAAAGAATGGACACAGTCCATTCATGGAATTGAGGCCTAGGAAATTCACAAGAAATTGACCTAGGCATAGGAGATGGGGGTTCCACATTTAGTCCTAAGTGTGACGTGAAGGAGACACCAAGGCACAGGTGCCTCCTCAGCAGTTGTCCAGCTGTTTTGGCAATCGGAGCCTCTGGTGGAGGTTGGAGGTCCTCCTCCCTGCCTGTCATCCAGCCCGCTGGCTCTTCAGCTGGCTGCCACACCACCAACACTGCCAAGGAGGAGGCGGAAGTTCCGCCAGCCCCACTGAGCTGGCTAGGGTGCCAATTGTCCTGCATTAATTCTCCCTCTCTGAGTAGAAACTCCAACTGCTGTTAGGGAAAAGGGGCGAAACTCGATCTAACTGCTTCCAGCTGAATCGGGCGATGATAGAAGGGGGCAGTTGGGGTTTCTCCAGAGGAGAGTGATACAGGGGTTCATGGACTGGAACCGTCTTTATTGCGTGTTGTTTGATGACATTTCTGGAAAACATAAATCTGGTTAGTGTATTCAGTAATAGGTAGAACAGCGTCAGGTCAGAAGCACTTATTCAATGATGCTAAAAGAAAGCCATATTACGGTTTTTCTTGCTGTTTCCTAAATAATAACTTCAATTTGTGTGCTTTTAAGGTTTTTGCAAACAGTGACAATGTCAACTACATCTTAGTCATTGATCAAAGACTTAGTATCACCAAGTCTTTGTCATTCATGACTGTGAAAAACCCTGTCACCAGCGGAGTGTACAGTCATAATGTTTGCTAACTGATTTCATTTAATTCACATTTGTGAAGTTCCTCCTAGTTATGGAAGAGTAAAAGAGGTGAAAATGTTTGTTCCACCACTTCCACTTTGGCTAATGTCCTCCTTCACAGCCCTGAGCAAATAAATGAAGACAAAAGTCTTGAAAATACATAAAACATTTAACCCATTGTGAAATTCCCAATAATAATATACAACTAAGATTCACTTTTTATATGAAAGAAGAAAATAAGGGAGATTTTTTTCATGTAAAGTCCATCTCTGTGGATTCTTCAATTATTGATATTATGAAAGGGGTTTTATGAATTTTAGAAATGAATATTGTTGCATATTTATTTATTTTGCTGTAGTTCCTAACATCATAGGAAGAGAATCAACTCCCCCTTATCCAGTTTCTACATGATGTGCTATGATTGTATTGATTTTTCGAGGCAAAAGATAAAATACTGATCCTGTTTGAAACGTTCCATTATATATAACCTATTTTTAAAAAATATTTCATTGAGACATGATTTACATACAAAAGATGCACATATTTAATGTATATAATATTACAAGTTCATGGATTCGAAGATAACGCAGGAGTGAAACTATGACCACAGTCAATGCCATAAATATATCGATTATCTCCAAAAGTTCCTGCTCTCTTTATCATTATTTTCTGTGTGTAACAAAGCATGTAAAATACGATCAACCACCCTAGTGTGTATACAACACAGCGTTGTCAATTGCAGGCTCCAGGCTGCACGGACCTGCAGAACTTACTCATCTTGTGTAACTTAACCTTGCACCGTCTGACCAACACCTTTCCTTCGTCCCCTCCCTCCAGCCTCTGGCAACTGCTGCGCTGCTCTTTGCTGTCATGAGTTTGGCTGTTTTAGATTCCTCATTTAAGAAGGATTGAGGAATTATTTGTCTTTCTGTGTCTGTCTGATTCCACTCAGAAAAAGTGTCCTCCACGTTGATGCATGATGTCACCAATGGTAGGATTTCCTTTGTAAAGGTTGAATAATATCACACTGTCTCTCTCTCTCTCTCTCTCTCTATATATATATATATATACACACACACACACACGTTCACATTTTCTTTATTCGTCCATCCATTGATGGACACTTCAGTTGATTCGATATCTTGGCTATCGTGAATAATGCTACAATGAACCTGGGGGTCAGATATCATCTTCAACATATTGATTTCATATTCTTTGGATATACACTTAGAAGGTGGAGTGCTTGATCATATGGTAATTTTTAATTTAATTTTTTGAGGAACTCTTTATGTTTCCCATAATGGCTTTACCAATGTACATTCCCATCAACTGTATACAAGGGTTCCCTTTTCTCTACATCTTTGCATTTTTGGATAACAGCCATCCTAGCAGGTGTGAAGCAATATCTCACTGTGGTTTTGCATTTCTATGACTATGAGTGATGCTGAGTGTCTTTCCATATACTTGTGGCCATTGTGTGTCTTCTTTGAAAAAATGTCTATTCAGTTATTTTACTGATGAAAATTTTACTGACTGAAATGTCTATTTCAGTAATTTTTTTACTCCTGAGTTGTAGAATACTGTCCATACTAGCTAAAGTGATCTACAAATTTAATGTAATCCCTATGAAATTCCCAATGGCATTTTTTACAGACATAGAAAAAAAGTCCTAAAATGCATATGGAATTATACAAAAGAGTCCAAATAACTAAAGCAATTTTGAGCAAGAAATACAAAGCTGGAGGAATCACATTTTCTGATTCCAAAATAGATTATGTAGGTACAGTAATCAAAAGGTATGGTACTGGCATAAAAACAGGTACATAAACCTATGAAACATACAGAATAGGGATCTAAGAAATAAGTTCACACATGTACAGTCAACTGATCTTTGACAGGGGTGCCAAGTCCACACAATGGAAAAAGTCTCTGCAATAAAATGATGCTGGTAAACTGGAAATTCACAGGGGAAAGAATGGAACTGGACCCTTATTTTATACTATCTACAAAAATAAATTCAAAATGAAATACAAGACTGGAAATAACATCAAAAACTCAGGAAACAAAAGTAAATATAGGTAAGTAAAATTATACCGAATGAAGCAGCTCTGCACAGCAAAAGGAAACAATCAACAAAATAAAAAGACGACCTACTGGGAGAAAATATTTGCAAACCATGTATCTTTAATACCTCAAATATAAAAAGAAACCTACAACTCAATACCACAGCTCTACTGCCCTGTGGGCGAGTTTCTTGGAGGAAATAAAGCAAGTAAAAATTTTCCAGTGCTCCCCAAACCCAGCCGTGAAAGCTTTGTGCTCCTACACCCTCACCGCTCTGATTAGAAATGTCTGATACACCATGTCTTTTTGATGATTCAGAAGGAGAGACAAGAACATTCTCTTACGTATACTTAAAATAATTGTTTCTTCTCATAAGAAAAAAAGAGGCACAATCATTTTTTTTTGTTTTTTTGTTTTTTTTTTTTTGAGACAGAGTCTCACTATGTCACCCCCGGTAGAGTGCTGTGGCATCACAGCTCACAGCAACCTCAAACTCTTGGACCTAAGCAATTCTCTTGCCTCAGCCTCCCAAATAGCTGGGACTACATGCACCCACCACAATGCCTGGCTGTTTTTTTGTTGCACTTGTCATTGTTTAGCTGGCCCGGGCAGGGTTTGAACCTGCCAGCCTGGGTGTATGTGGCTGGTGCCCTACCCACTGAACTACAGGTGTCACTGACGCATGATCACTTAATGTTTCTCTGTCAACAGACTTTTCAGCAGAGATCACGTAGCATCTCACACAACAGTGCAGGATTTGCTAAATAGTCAACATTCTACGATGACAAGTGATTGACGAAGTTATAATTTTATTTTGCTCTTCTCCGAGGATGAGTGTGAATAAAACTGAGTTACTGCTTGTAAGTTATTGGCAGGACCAATTCCAACCATACGATCAAGATTAAACGGTTCTCCTACAACCTAGCTTCCTGCTGTGCTGTGTGCTGAGTTTCTCTTGAGAAAAGTAACAGAATGAAGGATAAACAGAAAAGTCTGGGCTCTCTCCTCTGTCCTCATGGAGGCTTGACGTTTTTTAAGCCCCGATTTCCTCTGGACAGCAGACAGGGCTCGAGGTCAGTGTTCTGTGACTTTGCCTTCTTTTGCTAACTGATATAAAATGCCACTTGGGGATGGCTAGATAGGAAATCAAAAATCCTACCCTGTGGGTCTTATTAATGTCAGCTGTGGAGCAAAACAAGGACTATGAATTTCTGATTAGATGGCGTGATTGCAGTCTTTCATGGGATGCTCAGGGCAGGTTTCCCTTCCCATTAAATCCCGTCACAGACAGGCAACCTGCCTGCTCATTCATTCAAAGCACTCGCCCGATATCACTGAAGAATTAGGGAGTAAGTTTGGTGTGCAGCGGCCCTTCTCACAATCTTATTTACACAATAATGAAAATGTGGGAGGGGGAACACTAAAAAAATGTGAGTGATTGATATTCCCCTGTCCTCTGCCCTTCTCCGTCCCTCTTTCCCCCCAGGGCGGCTGACCTCTGGGGACTCTGCATCAGTAAATTTCCTGGTACTCTGATTTCTCAGATTTGGTCAATGGGAAGTACAGGCAGTCCCCAGGTTATCAACAAGATAGGTTCCGGAGGTTTGTTCTTACATTAAATTTGTGTGACTTAGAATGGGTACATTTACCTATTACCTGGGATAGCCCCTGTTTGTAAGTGCAAGTCATAGGCCGGACTGATGTTTGTAACCCAGGGACTGCCTGTAGCACTGGGGGACTGGAAGGTAGGAGCCTAGCGAAACTGGGGTATCATTTCCCTTGCTCCCTCCCTGCCAGCCTTGGGAAGGCAGTGGCTGCTTGTCCTACCCACAGCCAAAGCTCCTATCCCAGATTCTCTCTGCAGATTCTGGTGACCTGTCTCCCTCCAGGCTGGAGGGACATTGGCTTCCAGTACTTTGTCACCCCTGACTGTGCTCCTGACCATGCCCACGTGCTTGCCATCATCCGTCAATGGACTTCTTTCTGCCAGTGTGCCAGCTGGGTCTAAATTTCCTATTAAGATCCTGGTTAATACAATATCCAAATGCCTATATTTCAACACAGCCATATGATGAGATGTTATGTAATCATTAAACACAGTTTTTCCAAATAATACTTAACAAGAAAATGCCCGGAGTGTGGGGGGAGGAAAGATACAAAATAATAGTAGGAGTAGGACTTGAATTTTGAACAGATAAAGTGTAGGGTGTATGTATAATCAAAAATGTCTTTATTTAAGACTGGAAGGAGACACATTGAATTACTAGCTAAGAGTTTATATAATTTGGAAACTTTTTAGAAACGTTTTAAATGTTTTCTTATTTATACTTATGTTTTCCAAGTTATTTATTATGAGTTTATATTATTTGATGGTCAACTTAAAAAATAAGTTTTTATTTATGTAAATATTTATGTCTGTCTATATACATAGTTTGTCTTCATCTAACACTAGAATTATAGGTAAAGGATAGGCCATTTCATTTTGATTAAAGTACATTTTACCTAAGAAGATGGTTTCTATTGTATAATTCCATATGGTTTCTAAGCATGAAATCATTAGAGGAAGCTAGATGGAGAAGATAATCTATATTAAGAAAAAATTTTATAGAAGAGATTGCATTGTCTTTTTATAAAATTGCAATCTTTTGAGACTTTACATAGAAGGGAACCCTTACCAACACATATAGCACCATAATTATGGCAAGAATGACAAATCCATCTATTCTTACATCATGTGTGTTTTAAAATACTTTGGATATAAGACAGTCTATTTTTTGTTCCTAATAACTCAAGGAGGGATTTGGATATTCCCTGGGGAAATTTCTGGTACCATGTAGCACCATGATTAATTGCAGTTTGCAACTCCAGCATGCACTTGCCCATGTCAGTTTTCAGGGCTGAGTGAACGTGACTAATGGAATCACAGGCTGCTTTGGTCTCAATGTGGTGTCTCCCGAGTCTGGTGTTAAAACCTAATCCCCAATGTGTTGATGTCAGAGAAGCAGTTTGGGAGGTGACTGGGTCACGAGAGCAGAGCCCTCAGGAATGGGGTTAGTGCCCTTATGAAAGGGACCCCAGAAGCTGCCTGGCCCCAGGGCCCACCGCAGGGATCACGCCGTCACCACACACAGAAACTGCTGGTGCATTGGTCTCTGCCGTCCCAGCCTCTGGAAGCGTGAGAAACACACTTCTGTTCTTCATTAGCCGCCCAGTCGGTGGTATTTGGTATAAAAGTCCGACTAGACTTAAGACACAGACTTTGGCTACCTGGATATTATTCAGATGAACTTGAATGTGCCCAGCTGCCTCTGGCTCAGGTCTTTTTTGTTGTTGTTGTTTGAGACAGAGTCTCACTCTGTCACCCACGCTAGAGTGCAGTGGAGTCACAGCTCACACCAACCTCAAACTCTTGGGCTTAGGTGATCCTCCTGCCTCAGCCTCCCAGAGTGCTGGGACTACAGGCGTGAACCACTGCACCCCGCCCTGGCTCACGTCTTTAAACTGTGTTTCGGTAACGGCTCAGACACAGACAAATTCCCCATGTTCTCACTTACACACAAGTTGGAACCAAATAACGTGCACACATGAGAATAGATTGTGCAATGATGGAAAATGGGGACTCTGAGGGGTGGGCGGTGGGAGGGGCATGGTGCCAGGAGGTCTTCAGTGGGATGCAGGCGCGTTCCCTTAGGGCTGGTTGGAGAAGGCTCTGACGTTACTGCATCAACAGAGCAAAACTGTGCATGCACCCTACAAATATCTACACACAAAATAAATGGAAAAAATAACTTTTCAATAACGTAGATATTCTTTGTAAAAAACAAAACAGTTGTATGAAGCAAGAACTTTCCCATTCCCCATACCCCTCTTCTCCCTCTGGTAGGCACCACTAATGTGTATCCTCTCACGTGTCATATATAACAAGAAAGGGAGGGGGGGTAGCTATTCTTTTAAATACAGATTGATTTTTCTTGTTCCCGTCATACAGCTTTAAAAAAAGATAAAAAATAAATGTTAGGGCTTGCGGGGTGGCTCACACCAGTAATCTCAGCACTCTGGAAGGCCAAGGAGGGAGGATTCCTTGAGCTTGGGAGTATGATACCAGCCCTATCCAGAGTAAGACCCATCTCTACCAAAAATAAAAAAAAGTAGCTGGGTGTGGTGGGAGCCTGCAGTCCCAGCTGCTAGGGAGGCTCAGTCAGGAGGATCGCTTGAGCCCAGGAGTTTGAGGTTGCTGTGAGCTATGATGATACCAGGCGCTCTAGCCTGGGGCAAAAGACTGAGCCTGTCTAATAATAACAATTCATTCATTCATTTAAAAAATGACATTTCCTTATCAGAACATATAATTCTACTTCATTTTCCCCTCCCACCAAATTTATCATTTTAGATCATAAAATTCCTAGACACATTCTCGTTATAAAATGTTTAGTTTTCACCATCGTCTACCTAGAAGACGCACGAGGGGAGACGATAATATGTCTCCAAAGACTGTACCCCAAGCCTCTTCTTCCCCAGCGTCTCCCCCGTGCACCTGCCAGGCGCGTGTCGGCCTGACTGACCCTGTCCAGGCTGAGCCGTCCAGGCCAGGCCTCAGCTGGAGCCCCGCGTTCACTGCTGTGATCCGCACAGATACAAAGCTTCTTAGGGAAGTCTCAAACAATCAGAGCCAGGACCAAAGAACTTGCTATGCTTTTCCCCATGATGCGTTTAAAAATAAAGCAAAAATAAACCACTAACTACACATTATAGGTTTTCTGGGTTTTGTTAAGTTTTCAGCAAATTCTTGCTTACTTGAAAGTTTGTAATTTGTTTTTCAATCCTAAAGAAACGCCCACTTTTGTAACTAATTTTGTATTCATGATTTTGTTTTCCTTTTTTAAAAGGTCACGTCAATTGCGTAAGCCTTAGATTCCATAAAGCCTGAACAGTTTTCCTACACCTGGTATTGTTCTTATACTTTATGCATATTTTACGAATATTTTCAGATATATTAAATATTCAATAAAAATAGTGAAACTTTATTCAAATGAAAGAGAAGCCGTTTGCCTTAGACCCGCCGCGGTCCTGCTCCCCTGCCCGAGTCCAGCGGGCCCTGGGCTGGCGCTTCTCTCCGCAGGCCTCGGTTCGTATCTGAACACTTCCTTCCAGCGTGTGGCCTGGAAGGACGCCTTCTCCGCCCTCACCGTCCTCCCTGGAGTTCTGTCCACTGCTCCGTCCACTGCTCCGTTCCTCTGGAAAGGCACCTGTTACTACCGCTCTCCCCTGACCGCTCCTGGACACTTGCAGGCTGTTTCTCCTCCTCCCCAGGACCTGGCCCCTCGCTCCCTCCGCGGTGGCATCTCCCCGACCCCGGCCGTCGGCTGCTGGGCTGTCCCTTCTCCAGCCTCATCCCAGTCCTGTCTCCACAGCGTTTAGTGTGACTTGGTTGCACCCGACTGGTTTGGGGGAGAGGCAGCGCGCGCCCTGGAAACCCCTCGGCTCCCTGTCCCCTGGCTGGTTCTCCAGGAGTGACCTCCTTTCTCAGGCTCTCCCCACAGGCCCCTTTATGCAGCTTTCTCTCTGCCTTCCTACAGACTCATCCTGCCAGTTCTTTGTTTTTTCCTTTCATTCAATTTCATTTCCACTTCCGTCATGTGGCTCAAGCTTTTGCTGCCAACAATATAATGATCATTATTTTTATCGTCACTTCCTCCAGCCCTGGTGCTATGCTAAGTGTTTTACTTTTATATGTCACTTGTCAGAAAAATATGATGATAAAATGCCATTATTATTTATTTTTTGTTGGGGTGGAAACATTGAGATTTAGACTCATGTAAAAGAGATGGCAGGTTCCAACATGAAGTTCAGGGTACTCTGCAAGTGTGTTGACTGTGGCACTGTCACCTGCTATCAGCCTTACCCATAGCAACGATCACCTCCATGTTTTTATATATTTGCTCTTTAATCGCTTGCCATTGCCTGGAGGATAAAGTCCAAACTTTGTTACATTAACCCTGGAAGCAAATTCTCTTTGTGAACTTTATACATATAACCCATTGCCCCCCCTTTTTCTACTCTTAGGAAATTCCCATCCATCTTCAAAGTACTTCCCAGTTCTCACCTCCTCACAAATGTCACTCTTAACCCCCTGACTCAAATCCATCTCTTCAATTCCTAAACGATAATTGTCCTATGCTACTATATTTATTTATTTACTTATTTGCTTTTTCATGGGATTATTTTTCTCCCCAATTAGTTTGCAAAGTTTCTAAAAGCATATGGTAGGGTCTTATATACCTGTTTGTTCATACAGCCCTTAGCCAAATGTCTTCCACACAGTAGTTCAACCATGATACATTGACGAATTTCCTAAATGTTTTCACATCCAGCTGTTCAATCTTATTATACTAATGCACAACCTCAATAGAGAAATTTATTGGAAAAGTAAATACATGTAGTATTCTGACACATTCCCTATATCAGAAAACTCTCCATGATCTTGCTTATGGCTAATCAAGGCCCTGCGGCCTCTCTTAAAACATAGCTCAACACCAAGGACTGGCCATACACAGCAGCAAGTGTTCTAGAGTTCCGTGAATACCTTTGTTACCCTTTTTTTTTCTCCCAAATGAATCAAAACTATCGGTGAGGAAGAGCATGAAACTGAAGAAGATGAAGAATACAACGAGCCTGAAATGCCCTGGACTACTGACGTTCCGGATGCTGGGGCCTACCCCTCACGACAAGTGGTAACTTTAGGAAAAGTCTCTGGAAAGAGTCAGCCACGGGAGACCAAGACTCTGCAGAGGGGAAGGAGGCAGCTGGCTCATCAACTCCGGCTCCTCGTTTCTGTCACACACATGGAAGTTTGGTAAAGGCAGTCTTCTTGTTCCAGTGACACCAGGGTAGTCATAGAATAATCTCTGGAAAGTTGATGCTTTCTCAAACTCAAGTAGTGTGACTATAAGCTACCTTAGAAAACTATTATTTTTATTGACCTGCAACACATATATGAAGTAAAAATATACCTTGCTATGCAAAGTTAGCATCTAGACAAGCCCACAATTTACCTTGCAGCCAAATTGTTGCCTTTGACCCCACGCTGAAGCTGCCTCTGATGACGTGTGTTGCCATTGACAGCATTTTCCTTAGGAGCTCTCTTGAGGAATTTACATACTCTGTTCCACATTTAGTTTCTAAAAATCCTAATCTTCTTGGAACCACCAGGCTATGGCTCCATCACCAACACTGAATATCACTACTATCTATAAGCTAACACCACCCAGACTTCCATCCTCCCTGTTAACTCCCCCAGCTCAGCTGGCTGAAGCAGCTACAATAAGTTAGAGGCTTGGGCGCTATTATTTTTAAAACCCTCAGGTATTTCCAGCATCCCTTAGCTGGGCTATATGGGAGCCAACCATCTGATTTATTTCTAGAAATTTAACAAGCCAATTGTTAAAGATGCCTATTATGAAAAATTAAATTACATGAACTTATCATTGAAAGCATTACATTAAAAATAAAGGCCATAAACACTCAGAACTGATCACTACCTAATTACCTTTAATATTATGTGTGCTCTCGAGGCTAACTCTGCTGTATCCGCATTGTAGAAATAGCACGTGATGGGTGCTACACTGAGTCTCTTCCCAAATCTGAGTCCAGCGTTATAATGGCAGCTTGAGAGTGGTCCTGACTGCCATGTTTCACACTGAAAGGAGCCGACACTACAAATCAGTGGTTGATTCATTGTTCTGTTGATTGTTAAACAAAAGAAAATAATGGGTAAACATGTTAATCATGCAAATTAAACAGTGTGGTATGTGTAATAGTAACATGGAAAGAGCCTTCAATTTAATGACAGTAACATTGTACAAGAACCAGAGACAGTTCAGCAGTAAATCATGTGTAAGATTTAATGACAAAAAAAAAAAAAAAAAAATCAACCGGGGGGTGGGGGTGTGGGGGGGAAAGTAGCAGATTGGGATATGACTTCACTTACCAAATCATGGTAGCATTGCCATCACACATTGGCTATGCATAAAAAAGTTTAGAAAAATTAACAAAAGTATATTGTGAGGGTCAATGGGACATGTGTAATGTACAAAAGGGCACTGCGTACTTTGTTAGCTATAAACTGCATGCTACACATTCCATAGGTACATATAATTTATAATGCACACGTATGCATACATGCACACGCATACGTTTTTTTCCCTAAAAGGCTTATTATGAAATATTCACTTAACATTTTCTTACCACCTAAAAGATCGACTAAGAGAAGAATTATTTCACTAATGATGCAATTCATGCTAAAAGAAGATGGTGGAAAGGAAAAAGAAAATACCACCATAGAAAACCCTGGAAACATTCAAATAGTAAATATTTATAATCAGTTACTGCTGCATAACAAACTGCCTCCACTTCAGAAGCGTAACACAGTGAGAATGTTTAACATTGCTCTGAGTCTATGGCCTGGACATACAGTGATCTCATTGGACCCAGGTTGGGCTGGACACGTACCCATAATCAGCTGGGGCATCACCAGAACCCAGCTGGTCTGGGATGGGCTCACTCAGACATCAGCCTGACATGGTGGAGGTGAATGGGCCACACATATCCTTCTACCAGCAGGCTATCCTGCCCTATTTTTTTTTTTTTATTAAATCATAGCTGTGTACATTAGTGCAATCATGGGGTGCTGGCTTTATATACAATCTGAAATATTTTCATCCAACTGTCCGACATAACCTTCATGGGATTTTCTCATTTATTGTATGAAAACATTTGTATTCTGCATTTAGTAGGTTTCACCTGTACCATTCTAAGATGCACCGTAAGTGTGATCCCGCCATTTACCCTCTCTCCACCTACCCTCCCCTCCCTTGCCCCTTGTCCCATAGTCTTGTGCTATAATTGGGTTATAGCCTTCATATGAAAGAATGGAAGAAAAAGTATCCAATATATTCAGCCTTATTTTTGTAGCACTGGGCGGGGTTAAGAGAAGGCCTCTTGAAGCCTGGGCTCAGAAATGACGTAAGACTCATCCTGCTGGCTGAAACAAGTCATAAATCCAGCTCAAGTTCAAGAGGTGAGGAAGTAAACTGCACTTCTCTCCCTCTCTTCTCCCCTCCTCCTTCTTTTTGTTTGTGACAGGGTCCACTCTGTCACCCAGGCTGGAATGACCATAGCTCTCTGCAGCCTTGAACTCCTGGGCCCAAGCGATCCTCTCACCTCCACCTCCCAGTAGCTGGGACAGCCAGCACGAGCCACTTTCCTGGCCTCAGAAACCCCTGCTCTACATGGGAGTCTGTGAAGCCAGACTGCAAGGGTCCTAGATGGTAAGAGGCATGAATAAGTGGGGCCACCACCTACTACAATGATGCGTTTTGCCGTCTCCCCAGACTCAACCCAGCAGAGAACACAGATCTTATGTACTTTGGTTAAGCAAATTGTCTGTAAATGAGGGCAGATCAGTTTTGTTTTTTTTTGTCTGCAAATTACAGTTCAACTGTATACAGACAAAAAAAAAACAAGGTCCTCTTTGTCCCTAGACAATGGTGGGCTCGCTCTCCTGTTTTTCCAGTATTAGCAATTTAGTGGATCTTCTTTAGATAAGGAAAAAGTGGCTGGAAGTTCTTCCTTCACCTTACGACTATGCTATCTCATCTCCTCTTTTTTTCTTGATCAAAATGATCTATACCTTTTATTTTAATTTTAACTGGGAAGAAGCTCTGTAATGTATGAATTGAAATGTAGTAGAAAGGAAAAAAAAATGTTCCGACTGTCTCCTACCACTGATGATTCTTCTGGAAAGCACTATTGGCCCAGAGCACGCCGTGTTTCAACATACCCTTTTAATTTCCTTTTAATTTCAAAGGAAACTAAAACAAACATTCTCATGCTGTGGTTCATGCACCAGCATTCAGAATTCCCCATGACTAGACCACGCCCCTCCCTTTGATTCTGAAGATTCTGCACCCGGCTTTACCCTGGTATCATTCATCCGTTCTGGCTGGCGCTGGTCCCTGGCTGCGCTCCCAGATCAGTACATTCCCAAGCCAAGCCATTCTTCTCTTTTATGTTATGTCTCCTTTAATGGAAGAAGGAGTCTCTGAGAACAGGAAGCAGATATAGGCCATGGAAACAGAGCATATTATAAGGTTGCGTCTGAAGTAATGTTAGAGGTAGTTTGAAACTTTGCAAAGTAACAGCAATTAGAAAGTTTAAGTGTAATTCCATGCAACCATTGTACATGGTACGAAAGATGAAAATACTATGAGCAAATGGTAAGGGAAGACACGAAGACGGCTCTCAGTGCACACACAGGGGTGAGAAGAAGGCCCTGGGGAGAATGTTACACTTACTCCCTTTGGAGGCAAAAGCACAAGGCAGTTTAGCCCAGTGGCTCCTCCTTTGACAACACTGTTTCTCTGGTCTCATCTGTTTCTACCCAGGGTCTCTCTGACCCGGCAGTCCTCAGACTCGACTGTGTGAGTCACCCGGGGGACTCGTCAGGGTGAGATTCTGGCTTGTTCGCTCTGCAGCGAGACCTTGATTCCACGTTTCTAACAGGCCCCCTGATGACTCAGAAGCCCACCTTGAGGAGCACGGCTCTCGGCCATATGACTCTGTGAGGGGCACGGGAGGAAGATGACCTGGGAGCCCCTGAAACAGGCTCAAAATTCTCCACCTTGGGCTCTGAGCACTGGCCTTCCTCAGCAGGTGACTCTCAGAACCCTCTAATGCTTGCTTTTTTAAAATACACATTTTAAAAAATTTTGCTGCCTTTTGGAATTTGAGACCAGTTAGTTCCTCAAATGTTCATTCCACGTTTAAGTGACGGGAAATGAATCTAGATTCTTCTACTTTCAAGGGTCCAATGAGATTCCTTTGCTTATATGGATGAATTTGTGAGGCCACAAAAATAAACATCCATTTCTTCAGTTCAGAGGGGCACACACACAGTGTCCAAATCAAAATTGTGGATTTTAAGGTAAAGCCCACACAACATAATTTTGAAATGTATTTTTGACAAGGAGTAATAAGTTTCAGTCAAGCCACGGTAACCTAGTCTAAGACAATACTCTATAATATATGAGGGACACACATTTCCCCCCCCCTTTCAGAGCCTTCTGGATAAAAAAAAAATCTTGAAATAAGCTTTCCATTTGCAAAATAAAGCAGTATCTTTACTGGTGATGTAATAAGAGAAAGGCTTGATTCCTTTCACTTTCTGGTTTGGAAAAGCAAAGCAAACAGAATCTGGGCAACTTGTTCAAGATACAGTCATCACCCTCAAGGAAGCAGAAGAGCAGAAGCCACCCCCCACCCCCACCCCCGGCCCAGATCCTGCCTCTCCCAGGCTGCCCACCTGCCTAGAGCCCGTCCCGCCTGGTCTCCTCTCCTGCCACCTTCTCACCCTCACGTGTTATCCTTGGTCCCTTGGTGATTGTGGACTTTTCTCGTTGATACACTGGAATTTTCCTCAGCAATTCTAATGCCGCTTTTTAGCAAGACAGAGGTTAAGATCCGGCTGTCAGGATGAGTGACTGTCCTATTTTTCACCAACATTTTTGTCCAGATCTACTAGTGTTTTCCACAATAAGGGTTTGAGAAACTCAGTCTTGGGACTCTGACCTTCCCTTCCCAACCTGGCTCCCTTTCCCATGGCCATTCCCGATCCCAGATCACTGAGGCTCAGTTACTCAGTGTCCAGAAGGCAAAGGAAAATGAACTTCCTTATTTTGGAGACCTTGTCCCCCCCAGAACATTAGCATCTGTTCTGTCCTTCACAGGTAGGATAACCAAGAAATTTGTAGTGCAAATCAAGATACTTTTGAAAATGAAAGAGGTGAGAATAAAATTAGACTTTTTGCAATATATGCTCCCCACCAATGGCTTGTCCAGGTTTCTCTGTGACTCCTCTAAGATTCCCTGGGAAAGGTCTTGGACGTTAGCAAGTTTAGCAGATCCTGACCAGTGATCTACGAGTGAAATGCAGAGTGAGGCCTCCAGAAATTCCACTACACTGTAACTTTTGACTTAATTTTTAAAAATTTAAGTTATAATGAATGTAGGAAGAGAGAAAAGCAAGGGAGTAAAGGGCTGAGACTTACTCTAATGTTAATTTGTCTTTTTTGCTCTTGCTCCCAGCTGACTTAAAACCTTTATTATTTGTTGGCTGTTTGCTTTACACTTACATCAGAACCCAAAGTTGATGGAGAGGAGAAATGCAGAAGTTCTCATTTTCACTACCTTTGGCTAGGTGCTCCCATTCTTTGGTTAAGAGCTGAGCTTACATTTAAGTTAAAAAGGAAAGCAAGATTAAGACGCAATTAAACTGTACTGTCTTATCTAACAACAATTTACAATATAGAGGTCCTTTTGATACTGACATCGACACAGCTCATGGGCAGATGCAACAGCCCAGAGAACAGGGGCTTATGGTCGGTCTCAAGCCGCCTTATACAAACTGCTTCTAAAATGCTTTCCCATTTGATTCTCTGCAACCCTAATCTTTGTCACCAATAGTCTCCTAACTCTTAGTCCCATGGAGTTCACCTGCAGCTTCTGTTGTCTTTTGAAAATTCTATTCCACACCTGTAACTCCACAGTAGAGACTCTTTCAAGTGCACCCCATAGAAATGGGGGATCTTTAACTTGGTCTACAAATCCCTGCATCATCTATGCCCTCAACATCGTCACTGAGTGTGTAACATGCCAATTGTTAATGGATTATAACTGAACATGAAAACAGTGTGTGCCAACACCTTTCCCCCTGGGATCTATTGTCCCTAAACAGGCAGTTACAATATTGGTGCTGAGATGGGCTGCGACTCCTCTAAACGCTGGTTGAGAATAGTTTTATTTTTGTTTTACTGAGATTGGTGGTGACTGGGGCAGCAAGGACCCGGGACTGACAGGGGACTGAGTGTCAGTGGAGTCTAACTGGCAGGTGGAGAAGGGGTTCCTAACTGTGGAGAAGAGATGAATGCCGAGGAGTGAGAACATGGCCAGGGAGGGCAGAGGAGAGGCGAGAATGGATACGGCCAGGGAGGGAAGAGGAGAGGCAAGAAGGGACACAGCTAGGGAAGGCAGAGGAGAGGTGAGAAGGGACACAGTCAGGTAAGGCAGAGGAGAGGCTGGGAACGGAGGAGAACTTTCCAAACTATTTCTAAATAGCCTTCAAGTTGTAAGAGCTTATGTTTTGTGCTATGGTGTTGACCTTTTGACTCAGTGACTCTCAATCTCGGCTGCTTGTAGAACAATACTTCCTGGACTGACCTCCAGAGGTTCCGACGTGGCTGGTGGCAGGTAGGGCTGAAAAGTGCTGTGTTGAGCCCCCTTCTCCGGGTGACTCGCATTGCAGAGATTAAATGAGATTGCCTAGGTGGATGCACTTTGCACAGCTTTCTCTGAAGGATGGCTCTTGTGATTAGGATTTCTAAATCAACGGCCATCAAAGTCAAAGAGGGAGAGAGCACACTGGGGACTGTCCTGGGGCCTACACTCCCTGCAGAGTGGTCTCTGGGGGCTGAAGCTTGAAGTCCAAGTTAGGTGAAGGAAGAGGCCGTGCGCCCAAAGGACGGGAGAGAGCCGCCGTGTTCATTTTCTGATTTGCCAACCACTTATTGCACACTTCCTGTGACTCACACTGCTCTATTCACTGGGGACACAAATAGTGTCCCATTTTATGTGGGACAAGAAATTCACAAAGTAAGGTGGACTGCACAAAGCAAAACAAGACGTCTTCCCCTCTGAGGGCTTAAAATGGGGGGCGGGGTTCGGTCACCTTGGACTTTAAAGCTGACTTGAGCCTCAAGCAAAGGGGGGGAACCTCCCACAGTGACGTCCTCATGTATCCGCCAGTGCAGGGTAAAAGAAACGGATGTCGGGAGGGTGGACGGTGAAGTCCAGTGTGACCAGCCTCACAAGAGCAAAGTGTGCAAGCCGGGGCGTCAATGCCCTTCTCCCCCTTCTCGGCATCCCGCACAGTGGGGTCAATGTTGTTATTATCAACTCTTCAAAGCAAATGTTAATAAATCAAGAGAAAAAAATACTATTTTAATGCCTACTAAATATTAATCCCCAGAAACCTATAGAATGCATTTAACATTTAACATATGAAATTTGAAACATTTATTTAGCTCTTCACAGGTGAAGTGACCCCATTCTCCCAAGTTGCAGGAGATGCCTCAAATCCCTCATGGAAAGATACATAATTTCACAAACAGGTATCCAGACTTACTGAGATGGTAACTCTTCCTAGACGTCCTCCCCACCTCAAATTTCCATCTTTCCAAGGAAATACATCAGTGGAGGGCAGCTTATCTGGTTAGCCTGGGGAGAACCAGGACCAAGGACAAGGGAACCCTGAGGACACTGCACTGTTCCAGAAAGTGGTTGGGAGTTGAAAGCGGAAGCTGAGAGCAGCCAGGACAAATAGTAAGTCAGATCAACGTGGTCCTGGCGCCAGCTGCTGCAGCATTACCTGGGAACTAGAGAAATGCAAATTCACAGGCCCCATCCAGGAAAGACTGAGCCCAGTGGACCATGTTTTAACAAACTCTCCAGGTGATGGGATGCATGCTGGAATTTGGGAACTGTTACATCAGTGATCCCCACAATTGGCTACATAGTCTACTAAGAACTGTATGTGTTTGCTGCGGCTGCCCTGACAAATATGGTAACCCAAAATTACCTTTCAACAGTTCTAGAGAATAGAAGTCCAAGATCAAAATGTTGTCAGGGTTGGTTTCTTTGGAGATCTGTCCCCTTGATAAGCCTTTCCTCCCTGTGTGTTCCTGAATATCCTTCTTCTCTCTCTATGTCCTAACTTCCTCTTCTCATACAGATGCCAGTCGTATTGGGTTAGCGACCACCCCAATGACCTCATCTTAATTTAATTACCTCTTCAAAGATACTGTCTCCAAATACAGTCACATTCTGAGGTTTTGGGGGTTAGGACTTTGACATATAAATTTTAGGGGTACACAGATCAGCCCACAGCAGACATCATTCATTAAAAAAATCGGTATCAGCTGAGGCCGATGAAATCTGAATTCTTAAGGATAAGGCCAGACATAAGCATTTCTTAAAAGCTCTCTATGTGTGCCCAGGGCTAAGAACGAGTCTATAATGTGTGAAAAGCTAAACTTTGGGGACATAAGGGGATTTGGGCCTCAGCGGCAGGCAGGTCCTAGCAGGAGCAGATAATGTTCCAGGCAGCAGGAATTTAGCCATGGAAGTCTGGCTCAGGGCAGCACAGTTAGCCAAGCCCCGGAGCAATACTGGATAGATTGAGAATTCAGTTAATAGAATAGAGATGCGGGTGGAAACCAGCTCATAAGGAAGCAAGTCAGAATGCGTGCAAAGGGTTATAACTCAGCCGAGAGTCACATGGCCGGGGCACGGGTTTGTGAGGGGGGCTCCTGGCCCAGAAGTGGTCTGCACACACACCTGCCGAAGAGGGGAGGCAGGAGTGACGCTGTCAGGTGACATCCCACCTCTCAACACTTTGCACATGTGTGTCTCCGTACCACATTGTATAGGCGAGGAAAGCAGAAACTAACAACAATAAAACCGCTGCCTGGAAGGTACGTGTCTCCCGGGACTCACCAGGCTGGGTGAAGAGCTACCACTTCCCAGCGAGTTCCCGGACCTTTGGCAAGGGGCAGTGTCACAGAGCGGCTGATTAAACTTCTAACCTTCGCCAACGCCATAATCTCTGCTTTGTTCTCCCTCACAGAGAAGAACCCAACCGTGTTCAAACTTTCACCATTAGTCCCATCCCCAGCACCACTGAAATGAAAGACTATGCCATCTATGCAACCTCTCGCCTCTGTCCACCCACCTGGCCCAGAGGTACAGGATTTCAGGAACCCAGCTGAGTAATAAAGTTATTGATTCCCTGCTAATTGGATTTTTCTTGAGTCTAGCAATAGTCAAGTGTTTACAAGACATCTCTTTTCAAAACAACTCAAAAGTCATTCCCAGCAGAGAAGCAAGAAACCAGAAAGATCAATAATGCAGGGACTGCTGCTAAGGATTATCATCTGCCCAGTGAGGAGAATATTTATTTATAGAAAAACTGGCCACTCCAGTTTAGTGTGGTAATAACAGGGGACAGCTAGTTCAAAGAGTGGCATGGGTGAACACAGCCTTGCATTATGGCCGCTGTAAATGGTCGCTATGAGGAAAAGCCTATAATTCATAGAGATTTGCCATGAATGGCGAAGCCTGGGTCGTTGTAACAGATACTTTTAACCAATTCTATTTATGGAGAGGGCATGTAAAAAAAGGAAGGGAGATGGGAGCGTCAGGAACGCTGGGATGTTAGTAACTATGTGAAAGCAGTCTTCCACCCAGCTGAGGCCTGTCCTGGGGGCCAAAGGCTCAGTTAGAATATTACAAAGACACAGAATTTTTTTAGTGGATTATATGTGTTTTTCTCCCTAAAAGGTCACTTCTTATACGTTATCTCTCTTTATGTACTCCTTGAACTCTGGGAAAAACTATGTGCCCTTTTAAATCACATTTTTACAGTAAAGTTTATCATTGGGCGGAAGCCAGAGAAATACTGAGTCAAAATGTGAAGCTGTTTTGCAGGGGGGTCCCTAGGGACTGGCCCTGGTGACCTTCTGTGGGGCCGCCACCCACCCTCGTTACTGGAAAAGCAGGAATTGCAGATGTAAGTGTGGCTGCTTCAAAGCCAGGCCCTGAGACGCTTACAGCTGTTTCTTAGACTTGCTTCAGAAAATAAGTCAAGTAGCTATTCTGCGGGGAATTAGGGGAGAGTTGAACTTAATCCCTCTGGGCCTGTCTGCCATTGTCATTTCCAATTTTTGTCAGTCAGCTGTGATGCATTTCCAAACATGACATTCGCCCAGTGGTATTCTGGTAAATATTTAAAGTGGCTTTCCAAGGAAAATAAGCCTGATTCGTATTGTTTGACAATTTCTGTGGTGTAAATACTCCTGCATGGCTCATTTCAAGCTGTCAGCATGACATCCCTGAAAGCGGAGTTGGGAGGAGATACACCATTGTGTAATATTTACAGAACACGGCTACAGTTGAAAACCCTCAGGGATATACATAAAAATAAAATATAAAATAACTAGTAAATGATGAGCTTTGAGTATTTATGATCTTATTTTTTAATATATGTAATTGTAAACATATATAACTTAATGTTGTGTTTATCATCCAGCTTAAAAGCTTCCTGAAAATCTGAAGTTGGCTCGCATTAGCCAGCAGCAGCCAGACCCAGCACACCGCTCGCTGGGCCTCTGGAAGGCAAAGCCCAGATCCAGAATGGAGGGAGAGCAGAGGCCCATGGCAGATGCTGGGTTCTGGGGAAATTCTGGGCCTATGTGCAGAGAGGACACCATCCCAGGAGCTCTGCAGGCCTGAGGAATAAAACAGAGCCAAGTGCAGATTCCGGTCTGCAGGGCAGAGGTCACTGATCAGGAAAATTGTGCTTTGTCGCGCTGTTCTGATGCCGTGGCCAGCCTATGTGCTTAGCAAAGCAGGTATCAGCCAGGTCTGAAAGGCAGCTGCTACCGTTGGGCAAGATCTGTGAGCCCCAGTGGACAGCTGTGCAGACCACCCCCCTCCTCTGGTGTGCAGGGCTTGTTTTATTCATGTGTCCTCTGAGGACGAGAGTGCTTCTAACCCATTACTCGGCTAAGCTTGCTCTGCACGTGGTGAGCCCCTGTTTGCACCGCAGCCGGCCTTTCTCCCGCTGAGAAGCCTCCCCGCCTTCCGTGCGGCCATATGCTAGGAGCCCCTGTTCCCAGCCCCAGCCTGGCTTCCCTCCTGAACTTACACCCCCCTCGACCTCTCTCCTGGGACGTGAAGGAGTGCCCCAGACCTCACAACTGAGATTCCCCAAACGCTGTCCTCCCCAACACCGGGAATGCCCACTCCAGCCTTCTAGTAGCTTGGGGCAAAGTCCTGGCCTCACCTTTGACTCCTCCTTCTCCAAATACATCCTGACCTCGCACCCCACCCGGCACAGCTGCTCCCACCTCTCCCCCATGATTGTAGAGTGTTCTAACTGGCACACCCTCCTTCCTCCTCTCTAGATGGGCCTAGCGTGAGGTGAGCCTCTTACGACCCAATTTCAGTCATGTATTTAACCTGGGAAGAAACCTCCATGTCTCTCTGTATCACTCAGAGTAAAAGAAAGGATTCTCGGGCCTTTGTCTCCACTGCCTTGTCAGGGATATTCCTGCCCCAGATCTTCCTGTGGCCCCTTCTCCACCCTCCCCACACCTTTTCTTGGCCCTCTCTCCACCTTCCCCACACCTTCCTGTGGCCCTCTCTCCATCCTCCCCACACCTTCCTGTGGCCCTCTCTCCATCACCCCCACACCTTCCTGTGGCCGTTTCTCCACCCTCCCCACATCTTCCTGTGGCCCTTTCTCCACCCTCCCCACACCTTTTTCTGGCCCTCTCTCCATCCTCCCCACACCTTCCTGTGGCCCTCTCTCCACCCTCCCCACACCTTCCTGTGGCCCTCTCTCCACCCTCCCCACACCTTCCTGTGGCCCTCTCTCCATCCTCCCCACACCTTCCTGTGGCCCTTCCTCCACCCTCTGGCTCTTTCCCAACTATCACCTCTTGACCTATTTAAAATTGCAACTTCCATTAGTATGTTTAACTAATGGCAGTGGTTACAGTTGGCATCCTTGCCAAGTTCCAAATCTAAGTGGAAATATTTTCAGTTTTACTCCATGCAATATAATATTGGCTGTGGATTTGCCATAGATGGCCTCTATCAGTTTAAGAAATGTCCCATCTAAGCCTATTTTCTTAAGTGAAAGGGTGAAAGAATGCTGGATATTATCAAAAGCTTTTCCTGCATCAATTGATAGAATCACATAGTCTTTGTTTTTTTATTTTATTTATTTGGTATATTACATTGATTGATTTATTATTTTGAACCAACCTTGTAACCCTAGGATAAAACCAGTTTGATCATGGTATATAATTTTTTTTGATGTGTTGTTGAATGCTGTTTGCTAGGATCTTCTTGAAAAAATTTGCATTGATAGTCATTAATGATATTGATCTATAGTTTTCTTTCTTTGCTGAATCCTTTCCTGGTTTGAGGATCAAGGTGATATTTGCTTTGTTGTATGTGTTAGCGAGGGATTCCTTCTTTTTCTATGTTTTGGAATGCTATCAACCCATGAATGGATAAACAAATTGTGGTATATGTACACCATGGAATACTATGAAGCCCTAAAAGATGAAGAATTTACATCTTTTATGTTTACCTGGATGGAGCTAGTAGATACTCCGCTTAGTAAAGTATCTCAAGAATGGGAAAAAATGTGTCCAGTGTACTCAATACTTTTATGAAACCAATATAGAAACACAAATTCATATGAATGATAAAACACAAAAATAGTCCAGAAAGAGAGAGTGGGAGAGGTGGGAGAAGGGAGGGGAAGGGGGGAGGCCGGTGGAGGGAGGGCATTTGGTGGGATCTCACCTAATGGGTACATGCAAGGATACATTTCAAAACAACTAAGAATATAGTATTATAAATGTCATATCACAAAAAATTAGTGAGTCGATAGTTATGTTAACCAGTTTGATTGAAGCAGTCCACATTGTATATCAAATCATCACATTGTACCCCACAAATATACACAGTTATGATTTAATAAAAATTAAGTTAAAAGGTAAATTTATAAAAAAATAAATTTGCCACCTCCATCATAATCTTGCCCCTTTTTTCACTTTGTCTCCATGGCACTCCCCAGCAGCCGGAGACTGTACGTTTTACTTAGTGTTTGCTTCCTGAGAATTTTCTGTTTTGTTCCTGCTGTGTCTCCAGCACCTAGAAACAGTGCCCAGGATAGTGTGAACTCGGCACACTCTAGAGAAGGACAGGTTCCATCCACGGGGACTGAGCATGTTTCTACAGTTAGGGAGGGTGTAGGAGTGAAGAAGAGAGGATCGGGAGCAGCTGTTGGGAGGTCGGAAGACGGAGCGTTTCACCCAAATCCCGGCTGCTTCAGTTTCCCTGCTCAGAGTCGGTGAAGGGTGTGGAGTTCTAGAACACTAGCTCTCCTGCTGTGGATCAGGGGAGTGTGTTACCTTTGAAGTCAAACCCATGCTGCAGCCACTCCTGACTGTCATTGTGTGGGAAGGTATAATTTATCCCTCCAAGCTTCTCCTGGGCTCCCTGTCTTTGAGTTGCCCTCCCCCTTTTTGCTTTTGGCTTTCCTGGCATCTTTTATTCTCTTGACCTCTTAAATTCTATGTCCAGTGTCCCCCCTACCCCGTTCTCTCTGACTCCAGCCAGGTGGGACCCCACTTTCCACCTCCCTTGGTCTTGCCCACACTGTTCCTCGGCCTGCAGAAAACAGACAGTGCAAAGTCAACATGACACTCCTTTCAAGTCAGGCTGCCTTTGAGTTTCTGTGGCCCCATCTCACTCACCACCCCCCTATCCCATTACTGCAAGACCTTATAGCAAAAGTACTCAGAAACAAAACTGAGTTCATCACAGCAGCATCGTTTTACAACCATGTTGACTTAAATCAATCCCTTAAACTTTCTAAGCTCTTCAGTTTATTTGTTAGAAAAATGGGCAGGCAATAACACATCCAGGTTCCAGCATATTACAGCCTGCCACTGTGAGCTGGAGGAAAGAGCTTCATGTTCTGGTGGCCTCCTGGGATAGCCCCGTGTCCCTGTGTCCTTCTGGAACAGCCCCGTGTCCCTGTGTCCTCCTGGGACAGCTCCATGTCCCTGTGTCCTCCTGGGATAGCCCCATGTCTCCGTGTCCTCCTGGGATAGCCCTGTGGTCCTGTGTCCTCCTGGGACAGCCCCGTGTCCTCCTGGGACAGCTCCGTGGCCCTGTGTCCTCCTGGGATAGCCCCATGTCTTCCTGGGATAACTCCATGTCCCCGTGTCCTCCTGGAATAGCTCCATGTCCCCGTGTCCTCCTGAGATAGCTCCATGGCCCTGTGTCTTCCTGGGATAGCCCCGTGTCCTCCTGGGATAGCTCCGTGGCCCCATGTCCTCCTGGGACAGCCCCGTGGCCCCATGTGCTCCTGGGATAGCTCCATGGCCTCGTGTCCTCCTTGATAAAAGTACAGGTGACAGTGCCTACCCCTAGGGTCACTGTGAAGAGTTGATGAGATGCAGAGCCTGGCCTTGGAAGTGCTGGGTTAAGGTTGATCATTATAATTAATTATTGCAGCTTCTCTTTGCCCCTGTAGATCTGCTCTCCAACTTTCTGTACCACCCCACACGAGGCTAATTTGGGGGTCCTCCAACTTAGGGCTCCTCCCTCCTTGGGTTTCTGGAGTCTGCCAGGAGAGGGGTTCACTCCCTGCGAAGATGCTGGGGTCATCTTTCCTCCATCCAAGCCAGTGGCTCCTGTCAGATGGTTCTCTCCACAAGCCTGTCTACTCATTCTCTCCGGACACCAGTGACCATTCACCACTCTTGCCTGTCAATAACAACTCCTAGCCCTGCAACACTGTTCTATCTCTGTTTCTCTTCCCCCTGTTGGCTGTCTGGTGAACAGTCTCTTGATTGAACTCTACTCAACCGGGAGCATTAATGGCTTCCTGCCTGAAACCCCACGGATGACATGTACGTCAGGGCACTTCAGGACGTCACAGCACACATCACTTGTCTACAAGCTTATGGTCCCTTTGTCCCTAGCAAGAGGCAGTGTATGTCAAGCATTTGTAAGAATTTAAAAAAACTACTGTTTAAAAATGAAAAAAAAATCCACTGTTTACTAAACATTCCCCTGTTGTCCCATAAGAACCTCAAACTCAACGTGTCCCCTACTGATCTGCCATCGGCTCTTCCCTCTGTATTCCTAAATGCTGTTAAGAGTATCACACCATTCTACCTCCCCATGCAATAATCTCAGGTGATTTTGACCTCTCCCGAGGGCCTCCCAGTCTGTGCAAAGGGAACAAGGAGCCAGATAATAGAGCAAGCAAGCTTGGTGGAGCAGGTGGCCTTGCCCCCGGTCCCTTTTAATTCTTCTGTCACTATTACCTCCTCTGAGATGCTTTCCAGAACCCTCCACCTGTGATCACATCTCTGCTCACAAACTGCTATCATCTGATAAAGATTTTCCGACTCTATTTTCCCCCTAAAGACCAAAAAGGATAAAGATATCCTCAACAGAAGGGCCAATACTTTTTAGCCTTATTAAAATGTGTCTTACTCATTGTTTATCCCGAGCACTTGCAGAAGTCCTGGCTCAGAGTAGATGGTCAATAAACACTGTGGAATGAATAAGTAAACGAATGATTAAAGAAGATATTTGTAGAAAAAGTTAACTTTTTCTGGAAAAAAAAAAGTGAGTCCTTTTTCCGGTTCCTTATGGTTCAAGATTAGAAATGAATCATCTAAAAAGTGCTATGGTTTCCATGCGCCCCTCTAAAGCTCACGTTGCAATTTAATTGCCATGGTGCTGGTATTAAAAGGCAGGATCTTTAAAAGGTTAGAAGGTCATCTTTTGGGACTTTAAAAGGGACCAATGCTATACAGAATGACAGTTTTCCCTGTTATTTTCAGGCTTTCTCTATGGAGCCTTTTATCAGCACCCACAGAAAAAAACATCTGCAGGAACTGGACGCCTCTAACAGGTGAGCTCCTTAGACCTGGGGAGCCCGGGGCTGCTTCCACTGCTTCGCAAGATGCTGCATCTTCCTCCCAGGTTAAAGTCCCTTTGCTATTTTCATTTATATGCTTGAACACAGTTTGTTTCCAGCTGTTAGCTATAGTGCACTAACCCAGTTAAAGGCCTGTCCTACTTCCTCCTACAGATAATTGATGCTGGTGAGCCATGGAATAATCCATCTAGAGCATCTGGTGGAGGAGTTTCAGTTTCTTTTCATGAAAAATAAAACTTACAAACTTGATCAAGTATAAAAGCAAAGTCAACCCTTTCAGAGAAAGGCAACAATAATCATGTACATATGCCCAGAGAGACACACAACACAAATTTTTTGTCACTAAACTATCTGAACAGAGAGGGTGGTTGGGCTGGGGCAGCATAATTGAGATCTGGGTTTATTATTCCCTGAGTCCTGCCCTAATGGGTTCAGGAAGATTGACTATAATGAACAAACTGTGGTTCTGATGAATGAGTTTATGGCTTAATTCATAAAACATATGGCAAGCTTCCTCTGCCAGAAGTAGTTGGGTGAAGAAAAAGCAAATGAAAATCAAGAATAAATAAATGATATGATATAAAAACAATGTTTGGAAGTAGACCAGAAAAATCAACTAATTAGGCTTTTATTGATCTGGAAAAGAGGAAATCCAAGTTCTAGTCTAGGCACATTACACACATAGCTAAGCCTCAAACTAGAGATGAAGATGGTGATTTCATTAACACTCGACGGATGCCAGCCTGGTTCTCACACGCTTCCCCGGTTCTCACACGCTTCTGGATGTCACCACAGTTTTGCTCTTTAAAATTCATATTACGAGACTAATGCATGCTTTACACAAGGAGCAGTTACTACCTTCCTATCGGGTAGATGGAACGGTGCTCTGCCAGCAACCCCCAAATCATAGTGATTCAACTTAATGAAGTTCATCTCTGCCTCTGGCAAAGTTTCCTGCTAGTCTGGGTGATTCTCTAGGGCAGGCTCCCTGCTCTTGTTTTATTTCCATTCTAACACAAGCTCTCAGGCTGGCTGTTCTGCTCCTAGAGCTGAAGGTGGCCCTGGGGGGCATCCCCAGCAGTTAAATACTCCAGCCGGGGGGTGCTACTGCGTGCCCATGTGCAGGCAGAGATGTGGGACCATCATCACGAACGCAGGAGTGCTACGGAGCTGCCGTCAGCACTGTCTCTCTCCTGCACCTGCAAAGTCCGGGCCTCGGGCAGCCTCTCCTCGGCTCTGCCTTCCTCAAACCGGGCGGATGCTACAATTGTAAGGGAATGGTGTCATGGTAGGAAGGACCTTGGGTCAACAACTTCTTTTTTTTCCCTGCTGGGTGTCACATAATCTTTAACTGGCTAGAAGATAGGATTAAAGAAACCACACAGCAATCCCTGGAAAATTGTCACACAGCGAACATGTGATTACATGTGTGGGTTTGTCCTACAGAGAACTGTGTATCTCTGAATGAGTGAGGCAACCTGACTGTCTGCCCATGAACCCTGGTTTCTACAGAAAACAAATCAAGTAAACCAAACCCCATGACACATTAAATGTATGTTTGTTTTCAGAAGTCTGAAAGATCGGTAGAAAGATACACAATTTTGTGTTTTAGAGGCTCTCCTGATTTAAAAAGTTAACGTTACAATTTCGTTTGTGCTACCCAATAGTAAAGGCAGCCCGGCCTCGGGGACGTGAGGGAGACCTGTAAGTTTGATTCCTTCCCTGCGTGCCCCTGAAGCCCATGATCTTTGAAAGCACAGCTCGCTTCGACCTTTTGGTTCGACTTCTCTCTGCATTAATTCCCAGCTGAGTGACCTGGGACAAAGTGTTCCATGTCTCCAAGCTTTATTTTCCTCACTGTCGGATCAGACTTGTGAGATGGAGAGGGACAGAGTGGGAGAGTCTGGGCCTGAGTGAGCACGCAGGAATCGCATGGCCACCCCAGCAAGCGCGGCCGGGACTGAAGCCGCCCTGGCCGCCCATCTCCGCCTTCCTTCCCTGCTGAGAACTGCCTGAGAAGGAGGACCAAGCAGCCCAGGCCAGCAAGGCCTGACCGGGAAATAAGCGTCTGGATCTGAGGTGTTGGTGTGGAGGCTGTGAGGTGTGGGGTACTTGGAACGCGCTGTCTCTGACCCCTGTAAACACATCCCTGTAAATGAACTTCAGGGAGAACTTTGCAACCTCCACAGAAATGGCCATGACAGGCAACAGGCTCCCTACTTCTCTGGAGTCATTTCAAATCTCCTTTAAGCTTACTTGAAAAAGCAAATAATGTAGCCGGATGTTGTGGCAGGTGCCTGTAGTCCCAGCTAGGGAGGCTGAGGCAAGAGGATTGCTCAAGCCCAGGACTTTGAGGTTGCTGTGAGCTGTAATATAATAGCTCTCTACTGAGGGTGACAGAGTGAGACTCTGTCTCTAAAAAGAAAAAAAAATGCAAACAATGGTTTGCCTCAGCCCTGGAAGTAAAGCCTGCATACTACTTTACCCCAAAACACATTGCTTTATAAACTTGCTTTCACAAAGAGATACAGATATCATTCTCTTGAAACAGAATCACTATCTGGGAATTTTGAGGTCAAGTAAAATAATTACATGATGTCTTACTTTGCAACAGGATTCAGGATGAAATTGACCTCAATAGCACGCCTTTGTCTGCATGTCCACTTATTATGCCCTTTTTCTCTTTCTTTTGTATGATTGCTCTGGTAAGGACTTCTAGTATTATCTTGAGTAAAAGTGGTGAAAGTGGGTATTCTACTCATCTGTGTTTTACTCTCCCCTCTCCTCCCTCTGGTGAGCCCAATCTATGCACTTGGTTTTTTGGTTTTTTTGAGGAATCTACAGTTTCTCACCGTGGATGTGCTAGTTTACATTCCTACCAACAGGACAGAAAGGTTCCTCTTTCTCGACATCCTGACCAGAATCTACTAGTCTGTTGTTTTTTTTTTAATAAAAGCCGTTTAACTGAGGTGAGATGATATCTCACTGTGATTTTGATTTGCGTGTCTCTAATAGTTTGTAACGATAAGCGTTTTTCATGTGCCATTCATGTCTTCTTTTGAGGAACATCTATTCAGCTCTTCCATGCATTTTAATTGAATTATTATTATAGCTATTGACATGCTTAAGCTCAAGGTTATTAGACCCTGTCAGACGGGTAGTTTGCAAATATTTCTCCCATTCCATGGGTTGTCTCTTCATTTCATTGACTGTTTTCTTTGCTATACAGAAGCTTGTGAGCTTCATGGGATCCCAATTATCTATTTTTGCTCTTGTTCACTGTGCTTTTACACAGGTACTACCCAAAATCATCTTTCCTCAGACCAATGTCTTGGAGCAACTGCAAATTTTTCTTCTAGTAGTTTCTTCGTTGCAGGTCTCGGATTCAAGCCTTTCATTCATTTTGATTCCATTGTTGTACAAATGGGGTCCAGTTTCATTCTTTGCAGATTATTGTTCAGTTCTCCCAGCACCATCTACCAAAGAGACCAGCCACCCCGCATTGTACGTGCTTGGCGTGGCGCCTTTGTTGAAAGGGAGCCAATGTGTGGATTTCTGTGTGGGTTCTTCATCCTGTTCCCTTGGTTGGTGCGTTACCTTCATGCCACTTGTGTGCTGGTTTGGTTATTCTAGCTTTGTGGCATATTTTGAGGTCAGGTAGCAGGATGCCTCCCACTTTGTTCTTAGGATTCCTTTGGCTATTCAGGGTCTTTTGTGGTTCCATGTACATTTCAAGATATTTTTCTATTTCTGTGAATAATGTTATTGGTATTTTGATAGATTTTGCATCATATATGTAGATGTTTGGGGTAGTATTGAAACTTTAACTATGCTAATTCTCCCAATCCATGAGCATAGAATATTTTTTCATTTTCATTTTTTGAGGTCCTTTTCAGTTTCTTTCATCAGAGTTTTTATTCTTTTCCTTGTAGAGACCGTCTACTTCTTTGGTTAAATTTACTCTTAGGTATTTTGTATTTCTTATAAGTGGGATTGCCTCCTTGATTTCTTTTTCTAATTGTTCATGGCTAAAGTACCCAAATGTTAGTGATTTTTATACATTAATTTTATATCTTATAACTTTACTGAACTTTTATCAGGCTAAAAGTTTATTGGGTTTTCTAAAACTTTAGGGTTTTCTAAATAAAAGATAATGTCTTCTTCAAGCATGGACGATTTGATTACTTCCCTTCCAATTTGGTTGCCCTTTTTCTCTTTCTTTTGTATGATTGCTCTGGTAAGGACTTCTAGTATTATCTTGAGTAAAAGTGGTGAAAGTGGGTATCTTTGTCTTGTTCCAGATCTTAGAGGAAAGACTTTCAGTTTGTCCACATACTGAACATGATGTTATCAGTGAGCTCGTCATATATGGTCTTTACTATTTTGAGCTATGTTCTTTCTATGCCCTGTTTTTTGAAGATTTTTATCATGAAAAGATGCTAAATTTTATAAAGTGCTTTTTCAGTATCTATTGAAATGATCATATGGTTTGGTTCTATTAATTTATTGATTGCCACATTTGAACCATCTCTGCATCCCTGAGACCAATCCCACTTGCTCCTGGTGAGTGAGCTCCTACTGTGTGTTCAAGTACTTCTGTTAGTGTTCTGTTGTGTGTTTTGCATGTAGTCCAAAAGAATTATGCTAATATCCACGTAAGTACATTCATTTGTTGTTGTTGTGCCGTTATCTGGCTTTGTTATCAGGGTAATGCTGATCTAGTAGAATGAATTTGAGAATAGTCCCCTCCTCAATTTTTTGGAAGAGTTTGAGTAGAAATGGTATTATTTCTTCTTTAGATAATTGGTAGAATCCAGGAGAGAAGACATCCAGTTCCGGTCTTCCCTGTGATGCTAGATGTTTTATTTCATCTTCAATATTATTAATCATTATTGAGTTGTTGAGGTTTTCTATTTCTTCCTGGTTCAATTTTGGTAGTTAGGATGTGGCTTAGAATTTATCCATTTCTTCTAGATTTCCCAAATGTTGTCATATAGTTGTTAACAACAGTGTCTAATGATTGTTTATATTTCTGTGTATTTGTTTTTATGTCTACATTTTACTTTCTGCCTTTATTTACTTCTCTGTTTTTTTGCTTTTCTTAGTCTAGCTACAGGTTGCCAATTTTGTTTATCTTTTAAAGGTAACAATTTTTTATTGGATTGATCATGTTTATTTTTTTAGTCCCAATTTCATTCATTTCTGTTCTGATATTTATTACTTCTTTCCTTCTGCTAATTTGGGGTTTGTCTTTTCTTGCTTTTCTGGCCACTTTAAGTTAGTCTAGTTTGTCAACAAATTTTCAAGAATACAATACTAAATATAAAGGATTTACTGTTGATCAATAGGAGACTTCAATCCTCTACTTTCTTCCTACAACTTTCCAAAAGAATCATGCCAATAGCCAGGTTAGTGTATTCATGGAAATTTAAATTACAATATTTTTCTCCTTCAGAGAGGAGAAAGTTCTTAGTTCCAAAGTTGGCACAGTATTTTGTTCAAAATGTCTAGCTTCAAATAAAAAATTATGAGACAGGCAAAGAAACAAGAAAATATGATCCTCGTGCAAGAATAAAATCAATCACTAGAAATTGTCTTTGAGAAAGCCCTGAGGTTGAATTTACTGGACAATGACTTTAACTAAATAAGTTATTTTAAATATATTCAAAGAAACAAAGTAAATCATGTCTGAAGAAGTAAAGGAAAGTGTAAGAATAGTATCTCACCAAATATAGAATACCAATAAAGAGATAGAAAGCATAAAGAAAAACCAAATAGAAACCAAAAAGAAAGGACATCTGGAGATCAAACCAAATAGAAAGAAATGGAGATGAAACGTGCAATCACTAAAGTGAAAAATTCAGTAAAGAGATCAATAATAGACTTGAGCTGATGAAAGAGAATCAGTGAACTTAAATACAGGTTAATTCAGGTAATCTAGAAAGAACAGGAAGAAAAAAGAATGAAAAAAAGAAAGAACCAGACAGAGCCTCAGAGAACTATGGAACACCACCAAGTAGACCAACATGTGCATAAAAGGAGAGGAAAAAGGGAAAGAAAGAATACTTGGAGAAACAATGGCCCAAAATTTTCCAAATTTGATTTGAAAACAATCTATATATCTAAGAAGTTTAATAAATTTAAGTAAAATAAATTCAGAAAATCCAAACCAAGACTCATCACAATAAAACTGTTGAAAGTTAAAATGAACAGAGACTCTTGAAAGCATCAAGAAAGAAGAAACTTATCATGTACATATAAATGGCCCTTAACAAGTTAATTACTGATTTATCATCATAAATATGGCGCCAGAAGATAATGGGACGACATATCAAAGTGATGAAAGAAAAAAACTGCCAACTTAGTAAAATCATCCTTCAAAATAGAAAGAGAAATTAAGAGATTCGCAGATACACAAAACCAGAGACTCTGTTGCAAGAACTCCCCTGAAAGAAATACCATTATTAACTATAATATGCTAACAAATTAAATAATTTAAATATGATGAGTACATTCTCAGAAAAACAAATTACTAAAATATTCTAAAACATACAGCACGAAAAGAGGTAGAATTAGCAATCAAAACATTTCCCACAGAGAAAATTCTGGGTTTCAACAGTCATTTCAACCAATTGTTTAAATAATTAACACTAAACCTTAACAAATTCATATGAATTATTTCAGAACTTATTCTATGAGGTCAGGGTAATAATGGCACCAGAACTAAATAAAACTACATGTCACATAAAGGAAGGATACAAAACAATATCCCTTATGAATATGGTCACAAAAAATCCTCAAAAACAAAAACGAAAAAAACTAGCAAACTAAAACCAGCAACATATGTGAAGGATTATATGTGTACTCGGGACCAAATAGGATTTATTCCAGGAATAAAAGGTTGATTTGACATTAAAAAAAAATCAATTAATGTATATGTAATACTCCTCTGGCTTCATGCCCAAATATTATGTGTGATCTCTTACTCCTGACTGACCAAAGGCAATTTCAAAGGCTTTACCCGATGGACCCCAGAGGGTAACTACCCTCCACACCCCAAACATGGCGCACAGCCAGTGCATTCCCATCTTTATAGAGGTTCAGTCAGGCCCCATGGCTAGCCACTGTCTTGCACCTGGCTGCATTCCTAAACCAGTAGCCTCCATTTGATGGCATCATTAGCAGAGGCCTCAGCCAAGGTCTGCTCCGGTGCCTCTACCAAGCTCTCCCTATCCGGGGCCTCTTTGAGATGCTTTTCTCCACTCTGACTCAATATCAAGCACTTTTCCCCTCTACCCTACTTTCTTTTATCCTCTGGGTCAGCAAGCAGCCAGAGTCTTTTATTTGGGGATCCCTCAGCATTCAGACAATCCCCTGTCTGCACTAATCTATCTGACTTCCCAACAGCATTCTAGGGGGAAAATGGAAAACTGGGGGAGGGAGGCAGTAATCTTCCCTGTTTAGCCTCTTGCTTATTATACTATCACCATAGTGAGTGATTAAAGGCTGGGCTGTGCACTTCACCTTGGCCTGTTGTGTTAATTGACTATCCTAGCTCTCTCCCCTTTAGCCCTTGGCAATACATCATAATAATATGAGAAAGGACTAAATCCACATGATTATCTCAGTAGACACAGGAAGAGTACTTTAAAAACATCTAATGGTATTTTTATAAAAAACACAAAGTAAACTAAGAATAAAACTACTTCAACTTGATAAAGTACACCTATAAAAATCCACTACTAATATTATGCTTATGAGTTAAAGACTGAAAGCTTCCCCTTAAGATCAGAATCAAGATAAGGATATCCACTCCCATCATGTCTTTTCAACACTGAACTTAATATCTTAGCCAGAGCAATTAGGCAAGAAAAATAAACAAAAGAAATCCAGGTTGGAAAAGTAAAACCATCTCCATTCCCAGATGACATGATCCTGTATATAGAAAATTCTTTAAAAATCCCCCCAAACTCATTAGAACTAATAAATAAGTTTGGTAAGGTAGCAAGAT